>JABAJZ010013617.1:0-70345 GCA_018857265.1 Termitomyces sp. T32_za158 | reverse complement strand
CCATCTGGCCTAGTCCGATCTCCGATCCCCCTTCCTCAACCCACGCCCCTAAAAGCCAGCCAGCAACCCTGGAGTCCACATACCATGCGCACTCCAGCCCCTCCCGAGTATATAAGGCTCCGGCCACCTTAGTCGGTCTCTAGACTTAGTATTAACCATATTTCCCTACTTATCCATTTCCTCTCGATTCGTTTCCTTCTCTACTTCTCTCAATAAACTCTGTTTCACTTTTCTACCTGTCTGTTCCTCCGTTTCCATTTGTCCTTCGACTGTCAGCAACCTCGGACTCACTCCAATCACCTCCAACCCCCTTCGGACTACCTCGGAGTACTTCAGACACCACGCCGACGCCTTCTCCAAGGTCAGAACTACCTTGGAACACTTCGGACTTCACCCCTGAAGTCCCCTACCGTCACCGTCGCCCTTCCTAGCCCCTCCGACTAGTGGGTTCCTTGCTCTACAGAGAGCCCCCGGGTCAGCGGTACCTGACAGCAATCATGCCTAACATCCATGCTTGACACCCAACATCAGACTACTTGATACACTGATCCTGATGCCTGCCATGCTTGATGAAGCTCATACAGCTCAAGGATCCACTATACAGTCTCAATACACCCTGGAGTCCTATACATTACATTTAGACAGTACTTGGAGAGTGATCTGGCTCAGCTTAGGACAAATCTCTCCTTCTTGAGTACTTAGGACTTAGCTAGCCACCTTGAACAGTAGTCTTGATATTCACATTAACACCAAAATATGCTTAACCTTTGCAACTATCTTGCTTTGTGAATTTGCGATTGAACTCTGAGAATCATTGTATCTGATCATTTGTGACTCATAAACTTGTCTCTGAATTGTCCTCTTATTATTTTACTTTGTTTCAGCCTTGTTTCACTTGCCTTGTAATTTCCAAAATTGACTCTATACCTGATCCTCCAAACTTTTCCCTGAAACACCACAAACTTTCCCACCAGTCTTTGAACCATTTTTCAGCCTGTCTCCTGTTGTTAGCAGAACCTGACAACTTGCAAGAGTTGGAAGTGGTTTTGCTTTCTACAATGATTGTAAAATAGTTTGAGGGAGACCAAAAGTGACTTGAGGAAATTTCCTTAAGCATCTCAACTTTTGGTGTTTCCCTCCATACTTTTTGCAGACATGTCTCCAGGAGCAGTTGTTGTTAAAAGGGCATCTTGTGGACTTGTTTCATCAGTTGCAAACACCTCTTCTTGCATCTCAGATTCTGCTTGAAATTGAGTTGAGATTAGCAAGTTTGTCTTTGAGGAGTTTGTATGGGAAAATTACAAGGGGCTATGCACAAGGTTGCAATGAACTGTTTGACTCTAGCTGGATTGCTAAAGTAGAGTTTCCAAGTCTTCCTCTGTGATTTTGTGCTTCTTTGCTTTAAGTCTATTAGTGATCACTGTCCTGTCATTATTGCAGGAGTTGACTGTGGCTCCAACCAGTTCATCTCTCTGTCCATGGGTTGTAGTTTGTTGTCACTGGGCACAATCCTTTCACGATCTGAGCTGTATGAGGCATTGTGTGGTGATAATTTGGTTCAAAGTGGTAATAGGCAAGGGTTTTTGGGAGTATGGGAAGTGGAAAGAATTGATAAGGTTCCACATTTGAAGAAACTGAATGTCAGGGTGATTTATGGGAACATGGAGAAACATTATATTGTCTCAAACTATTTGGACTGAGTTCCAATTGATTGTAGCAGAAGATGGTGATAAGTCCATGGCTGGGCTGAGCACTCCAACACTGGATTTTAGTGTTTCTATTGACTCTCATTTGGCAATGGTATGTGACTTGAGGCATGACAGCTCACATGCTAGTGCACCTAACCTGGCACACAAGACCAGTCACATGGATGATCACAGGACACGGCATAGTGTGCAATGCCAAGGCCCTGCAGCACCAAATATTGGTACATCAAGGGTTGGCAACTCCTATCAGTGCTTAGTATCATTTGGCACGTTGCTCACCTCTGGCAACCCAGGGCCTGTACCTGATCACTGATGCTATTTTTCCAAGACAGGAGTTATTTGATGGGACCATGCTCAAGTATAGTTCACCAGCCATTTACCCACTTGTGGCCTGACCTGTATACTTGTGCCTTGCCGACTAGCAGACATCGTGTCAGGTTGGCAACCAGGCATGCCTTGTGGCAATTTACTGGTCAGGGCTTCATTTATTTTACCTTCACCCTGTCAGTTGGCAATGGCCTTCTGGCACCTATAAATACTGTACCTATTTTGTTGTAGATAATCATCGAATTGCACCCCATTGATCCACAGTCTTCACTCCAGAGTTCAGATTTCAACTTGGCACATCTTACTCGCCTAAGCATCGCTAAGCCATAAGTCTTGTACTTGGCTGTGTGCACTTATTGCCTTACTGCCTTACATCACTCACGGTACCATATGGGTACACTATTGCTTTCTCGTTGCCAACATCCATGCACCTTAGCGCCTTGCACCTACAGCAGGCATTTGGCTTAGTTTGTTGCTAAGCACCTTCATTCCCTTTATAACCAAATAACAACTTACTCTCACTACAAACGCCTGGGACCCTGCCTGGACTCCCTCAAATACTTAGCGCCCCACTTACCTTGAGGTGCTAAGTTACTGTTAACCCAGACAGTGTTCAGGCATCATCACCGACTTGTTCCATGCACTGATCTGCCAGTCTAAATATATCTGTGATGTGCTGAGCTCAGGCAAGGGCTCATTACTGTTTGATTGTAACATGGATTCCTTTACAGTGAAGGAGGGCAAAGACTTGCTAATGGTGACAATGATTTCAGTGATAAACTCAACTTTATCTTGGCATTCATATTAGTAGTCATTGACTATGATGTATGAGCTACACGTCCCGTGCCTTTGGCACGGGTCATGCGTAGCTTGTTGGGGGCTTTGCCCCCAAGCCCCCCCATATTCAGCCTCCACCATAACCGAATGCAGTGAGGTTATGGTTCTAAATATGTGTTTTCATATTTAAGGCTTACATATGTATCTTCATATTTAATGCTTAGATCCAGCCTCAACCTCACTTTGTTTGGTCAAGCCTTTGTCTGTTCACAATTCAATGCTCAATTTTAATCCATTACAGTCAAAGTTCTGTTTAGTTTCTGCCCATAGAAGACTGATGTTTTCAGAAATATTAAACTCAGACAGACACCCCCAACATCAAATTCAGCTCAAAACTGACCAAAGTTTGAGTCCAGTTCCTGACTAGATTACGTAAAATTTATCATCATTGGTCATTGTCGTTGCATTATAGTACTTTCTTGTCAATTCCCACGTGTCACTCCATTATATATAGATGTCACAATATGAATGACAATGCATTTCTAATAGTGTAGCCTGCTGCAGAATGGGCATGTCAAAGTTCTGTTTAGTTTCTGCCCATAGAAGACTGATGTTTTCAGAAATATTAAACTTAGACAGACACCCCCAACATCAAATTCAGCTCAAAACTGACCAAAGTTTGAGTCCAGTTCCTGACTAGATTACGTAAAATTTATCATCATTGGTCATTGTCGTTGCATTATAGTACTTTCTTGTCAATTCCCACGTGTCACTCCATTATATATAGATGTCACAATATGAATGACAATGCATTTCTAATAGTGTAGCCTGCTGCAGAATGGGCATTACTACAGGAAGTTTCAGAAATTGAGGAGATTTGATGATTGTGAAGCAGTCTAGCAAGAAATTCAAATCTATGTTGTTATGTACTAGTGGAGTAATGTCAATATAAGGAGAGATGCTGAGTTTGCCTTCTAGATAGTGATGGCTTCTCCTTGGAGGCAGTGTGTCCTAGATCTACTTGCCTCGCACGGGCACATGGTGTAGTTGGTTATCACGCTCGCTTTGCATGCGAGTGGTCTCTGGTTCGATTCCGGATGTGTCCATTTTGATGTGGGTGGTCTGTGCGCGTGAGAAAGAGGGAGGCAGTTGCGGTGATGTTTGGAGTGGACTTGGATTGTTACGCTGTGAGCGGTGCGTGTCATTTTTCTTGGACGCCACCTACCGATGGACGACCCGCAGACGTTTGCGCCGCCGTACCCGACGTACGCCTTTGAGATTGACATGATGAAGGTCCGTCGTCCTCTTGGGATTGACCCGCGCTGACCCCGCCCAGCGCTCGCTCGACGCCGGCCCCGCGCCCGATGCCAAAAAGGCGCGCTGGGACGCTGCCCCCGCCCGGGACCCGTTCGCCAACTACGGCTACGGCCCGCAGTCCCCGCTCTACTCGTCGCCCACCCAGAGCGCGCCGTACATGCCCGCGATCCCCGCGCTGCCCTTCTACCCCGCCCACCCGCTCCAGCCGCGCCTCCCGTCCCTCAGCCTCGCCATCCCCCCCGCCCCGTACGCTCCCGCCCCGGGCCGCACCGTCTACGTCGGCAATCTCCCCGCCACCGCGTCCGTCGACGAGCTCCTCAACCTCGTCCACTTCGGCCCGCTCGAGTCCGTCCGCGTCCTCCCTGAAAAATCTTGCGTCTTTCTGTCATTCCTCGACGCCACAACCGCCGCGGCGTTCCACGCCGACGCCACACTCAAGAAGCTCTCGCTCCACGCACAAGAGCTCCGCATCGGCTGGGGCAAGCCGTCCCCCGTCCCCGCCCAGGTCGCCCTCGCCATCTCGCAGAGCAACGCCAGCAGGAACGTGTACCTCGGCGGCCTCGACGACTCGCTCACCGAGGAACAGCTCCGCGACGACCTCAGCCGCTTCGGCCTCATCGACCAGGTCAAAATCGTCCGCGACAAGAACATTGGTTTCGTGCATTTCCTCAGCATCTCTGTCGCTACAAAGGTGTGCGCGTCGCCTTCCTTGCTTTCCCGCTAACCCCGTCGTAGGTAGTCAACACGCTCCCGACGGAGCCGACGTGGGCCAACAAACGCGTCAACTACGGCAAAGACCGCTGTGCGTACGTGCCCAAGTCCCAGCAGGCAGCCGCACAGCAGGCGCAGGCCGTCGCTGCGCAGTCCCTCGTCTCGCCACAGTCCGCCGTCGCGGCGTTTTCGCCATTCGCGACCTATGCCCCCTTTGGCGCCGACGTGCTCGGCGCTGGTCCCGCCCCCGGCGTTGGCGTCGGCATGGGCGTGGGCATGGGCGTGGGCGTCGGCCCGCAGACGGCGGTCGCGGCGATGAATCGCACCGTCTACCTCGGCAACATCCACCCCGAAACGACGACCGAAGACCTGTGCAACGCCATCCGCGGCGGCGTCCTCCAAAGCATCAGGTACATGCCCGACAAACACATCGCCGTGGGTGCCGCTTTCCCTTCTCTTCCCGCCCAAGTTTGACTCTGACTTTGCCCCCCCCAGTTCGTAACATTCGTCGACCCAGCCGCAGCCTACACATTCTACAACGTCGCAACCTACCAAGGCCTCGCCCTCAACAACCGGCGCATCAAACTAGGCTGGGGCAAAAACGCCGGGCCCCTCCCACCCGCCCTCGCACTCGCCGTGCACGCCGGCGCGACGCGGAACGTGTATGTGGGGAATGTCGAGGATTTCGAGGTCTTTGGCGAGGAGAGGCTCAGGCGGGATTTTGCAGAGTGGGGCGAGATTGAGTTGGTTAATTTTTTGAGGGAGAAGTGAGTCGTGTGTTTTGCGTTTGCGTTTGGGTTGGCGTTGGCGTGTGTTGAGAACGGGCGCGCGTTCTTTTCTTTTCTTCTTCCTTGCCCTTGTCCCTGCCCCGCACGCGCGCGCTCTTCTCCTCATCTTTGGCGTTGGCGTTGGCGTGTGGTTTGCGTTTTGCGTTTTGCGTTTGCGTGTGGTTTGCGTTGGCGTTTTGGGTTTTTGGGTTTCTCGTTTTCGTCTTTCGTTTTTTCTTGCGCACACGCATACACGCGCTCGCGCTCTTCTCTTCTTTCCTCATCACTCACCCTGTCTTTGTTTTTTTTTTTTTCGTTTTCCGTTTTGCGGTCTTTCGCTTACGCGCGCGCGCGCTCTCTCTCTCTCTCCCTTCCCATCTTTTCCTTTTCCCATTCTTTCTCATCACACCCACGCCCCCGCTGACACCTCCCTCCACCCCCTCTAGAAACTGCGCCTTTGTCAACTTCACCAACATCGCAAACGCCATCAAAGCCATCGAGGGCATCAAATCCAAGAGCGAGTACGCGAATCTGCGGATCGCGCACGGGAAAGACCGGTGTGCGAACCCCCCGCGCTCGGGCCCGCAGGGCGGCGCGCGCCGCGCCGTGAGTGGGCCCAGCGTACTCGGCGGCGGTGTCAGCCCCGGCGCGGGTATCGGTGGTGGTGCGGGTGTCGGCATGGGCATGGGTATGGGTATGGGAGGCATGGGGATGGGCATGGGAGAGGACGGCGAGGATGGGGAGGTGTTTGGAGTTGGAGGGGAGGCGGTGTTTGTTAATTCTGCTGGGGAGGTGGAGGAGCGTCCGGAGAGGGAGATGGCGATGGTGGGTGTTGTGTAGGCTCCCCGCGGGTGGGAGATGTGTGCCGAGGCGAGGAGAGGCGATGCGATGATACCCAACCACGATACCCCCACCCCACCCCACACTGCGCACCGATGCGAATGCGGTGCGATTACCCGGCGAGTGGACGAAAGCAATGCATGCAATGCAATGCAACGTAAAGCAAAGCCAAAAAGCAAGATCGGTCGTGTCCTGGTCCTGTCCCGCACACGCGGGTCGCCAACGGGCTCGTCTGGGGTTACTTTCCACTTTCTACTTTCTGCCTTTTACTTTTGCCTTTACTTTTACTTTCCTCTACCTTTATTCCATTCTCGTTCTCGTTCTCGTTCTCGTTCTCGTTCCATTCGTGTTCCGATTCTCACTCTCGTTCCTTCCTTCTCTTTGAAAAATATTATTCTACTTCTACCTATGCCTTCCCCTTCCCGACCGTTACACTGTCTTTATCACTGTTACCCTCTTGAAATTCCAGATTCCAGATTCGAAGATGTAAACCACGTTTCGTCGTAGTTTCTTGTTCTTGTTCTTGTTCGTTGATATTTTATTTGTTTGCTTGTTTCACCCCCCTCTCCCAACCCGCTCCGTGTTCTGATTCGCGTTCTGGTTCTGGTGTTGTGGCGTTTTGTGTTTCGCGTTGAACTTGTGTCTTCCTCTTCGTGTTCGTGTTTGCGTAGGCAGGCTCTGACCGCCGCCTCGCCATCGTCGCTCTTTACTTGACTTTTTTTATTCTTTTTTTATTTCTTCTTGTTCTTCTTTCGATCGTTTGTGGCGCCGCTTGGCTAGTATGTATGTATGTATGTATGCCGACGACTCCCTTCCTTCCCCCCTTCTTCCCCCACCCAACCCCAACTCCTGCTCAGACCGCCCGCATCAGCTGCCTTTCGTTCGTTTGGACCATGGGTTTACACACAGCCCGCTTCGCTCTTTTAGATTTTTTTTCGTTCATTCATTCTCTATACCATACCACATACCCACCCACTCCGAGAAAAAAATGAAGATAATGATGGACTGAACTGGCTGCGTTGTGTTAGGTCCTTGTAATTCAGATTGGCTGCTTCGAGGATAGGTTGTGTATCGTGTGTTGCTTTTTAGCGGGCGGGTGGGGGGTGTCTGTGTAGGGGGGAGGGGGGGAATGTTTTGTGTGTTGGTGTGTGTGGTCGTACGTATCGGAGGTGTACAAGAGGGGATGTCGAGTGTCGCATGGCATGGAGGGGAGTGTTGATTATCTGGGACAGTTGACGTACGTGCGCTATCGTCGCGATCTGTCTCCGTCGGCCAAACCTTGTGTCCATCGTCCTGGCTGCAGATCGTCGATACTGGTGTTGTCCTATATGGAGGTAAACTGTGAAGAACCCGTGTAGGCGTTTGTCCTACAGTGCTACATACTGATCCCTATTTTTTGGATTGGGAGGGGGTATAATCCCCAACAACACCGTACTATTTGCCCCTATTAGGCGTTTGCTTCCGCCATATTGACATATAGTTCCAGCGAGCGTCCTGGTCCTGTGTGATTGAATGAGGATTGACTTCCTTCTACTTATTCTTTTCGCGATGGGTCTACGTACTTGTGTCGCAGAGGGCGCGCAGAGGGAAATAGCTCGGGTGGAATGCGAGTGATTTTTTGGGTTTCTTTCCTTGGGCTTTGGGGTATGCTGCTTTTCCAGAGTGGCTCTCCGAGTATGAGGGTTTTTCTTTTCTGGGGTCAGCTAACTGTACCTAGAAGAACTTACAAGAATTGGATGAGGGCGAGATAGATCGCATAGGTGAGTGACTGGCTTGACCCGAGATCAAGGATGCGGCACTCGACTATCACCTTTCTATTTTGCAGTTTTTAATCTCAACGTTTTTTTGTCTTTACAGGATAGATATCCAAGACGAGAATAGGAGACTCAACGGCCTAGAGCTAGAGGTGCGTCGATTGATTTCTGGCGGTTCAGGGAGTGACACTTGCACGGATGCTCGTCGCTTTCAGTGCGTGTGCATCCTGCCCATTCCTCTAAAAGGCTGGTTTAATGCACACCCCCGTGTCACTAAATAATCTGAACACTACCGTTCGTCAGCCCCGAGGTATCGGAGTATAGAACTGTTGAACGGAGTTCGAGTCGGATGTTACATTTGTCTGACGCCTATAAATACAAGGACCCACACATGTCAAACCTGGACCTGAAACTCAATCTTCAAGCGCGACAATTATTCTTACGCCGGTATCATGGGAACCCGTTCCAGAGTTGTGATCACCTACGGCTTTATCCTCAGCGAGGAGGAGACCGAAAGGCTCCTTGCCGTTTTGGAAGCGATGGGGGAGGAGGATACCATCCAGGATTGGCTGGAAGAAAGGGCGGAGAAAGAAACTGCGCCGTTTTATTTCTCAGCTGTGAACGGGAAATATCGTGAACCAAGCAGTTGGGACGAAAAAGGGGGCATGGAATTGGCCTTTACCTTCTTAGGACAGGCTGGCAATCCCTTCGCTGACGATCCTGAGTTAGAAGTGTGGGGAAGGGAGGGTATGCTTTCTAGTTCTGCTCCTGTACCACATGTCATTGATCTCTTGATACGTATAGGTGGCTCGGGATTCCTGCCGATTCCTGAAAAGAAGAACGAAAAGTTAATGAATGCCGCGAAGGAAGGATTTAAGAAACTGTTAAGCACTAGGCTATTTCAAAGGGCAGAAATTCCGGACGTCGTGCCTCAGTGGATTGTAACGCTCGATGTTGGTTGAAAGGTGCCATTTAGTACCAGTTAAACCAAGATAATGTCCGAGCCCTCTCATGATTATCTCACATGCATATGTAGTCCTCAGTATGCATGATTCACTGTTTTTAACGTGGAGCGGAGTCTGCGGTCGTCCTCCGTCCTTTTCACCGGAGAGCCGTCACCGCGGCGGGGATCTCAATTGGTAATTTGGAGGCTGTGTGCCACAGGTTATTCAAACTCATGAGTAAAGAAACGAGCTACATTGGAGCAACTACGTTTTGTAGAATTGGTAGTGGAGCGATTAGATGACAACATATGTAGATAAGGTCAGTGTGATCGAGCTGTTGAAACGGAGTTCAAAATCTTAATCAAGTCTCCGATATAGCCTGTGGTGGTGGCGTGTGGAGTCATTTTCAACTTCCAAGTGCGACGAAACGTCGCACTGGCAACATGGGATTTTGTTCCAGCGCGATACTCTCTTATGGCATTATACTCGATGAGGAAGATATTATCAACCTTCTGAAGGCGTTAGGTCGTGATAAGGATGAACTCGACCACGCACTAGGAAGTGGCGAATTTGCAGTAGAAGCCATTGATGATTGGATACAGGAAGAAGGCCAGATCAAGCCATTCTGTTTCCAAGTCGTAAGGGAGTATTGCGATGGTGGCAACTACGAAGACGACGCGAAATTGGCCATTATCTTTCAATTTCCAGGGGAGGATGATCCAGAGGTCGAAATACGCGGAAGGCATGGTTCGCTTTCCACTTCGCTACCATATGGTTGTTGTTGATTCCTTCTCTGTAGCTGGCATGGCATTCACGACAATCCCTGAACTCAACGATGAAGAACGTATGGAGACTGCGAAGGAAGGATTCAAACAATTGAAAAACACTAAGGCCTTCCAAGAGGCAAAAATCACAGTTATTGTACCTCAGTGGATCCTGAGGCTCGCTATTGGCTGATGAAAGCAGATTAATCCATCACTCAGTCTGAGGGTGAGCCCCTTTTTGATTGACTGACAACTTCAGAGCAAAGATTGAGCAATTTTCTTTCAAAAAATACAGCACAACTAAATATGTCCATTATGATTGTATGACATTCCCGTAACATATGAATACGGCTGATTACTACACCACAATACAATTGAAGCCTTCTGTTCGCGATGGGTATGCGTACTTGTGTTGCAGTGGGCTCGCAGAGGGAAGCAGGTAGGGTGGATTGTGAATGCTATTTTGGGTTTCTTTCCTTGGGCTTTGGGGTATGCTGCTTTTGTAGAGCGGCTTTTGCTCAATCTCTCGTGTAAGGGGTTTTCTTTTTCGCGGTCAGGTGGCTGGCTTGACTCGAGATCAAGGATGCGGCACTCGACTATCACCTTTCTATTTTGCAGTTTTTAATCTCAACGTTTTTTTGTCTTTACAGGATAGATATCCAAGACGAGAATAGGAGACTCAACGGCCTAGAGCTAGAGGTGCGTCGATTGATTTCTGGCGGCTCAGGGAGCGACACTTGCACGGATGCTCGTCACTTTTAGTGCGTGTGCATCCTGCCCATTCTTCTAAAAGGTTGGTTTAATGCACACCCCCGTGTCACTGCTACCGTTCGTCAGCCCCGAGGTATCGGAGTACAGAACTGTTGAACGGAGTTCGAGTCGGATGTTACATTTGTCTGACGTCTATGAATACGAGGACCCAGACATGTCAAACCTAAACCTGCACTCAATTTCATGGGAGCCTATGCCAAACTTTCGATTAATTACGGCTTCATCCTCCACGCGGAGGAGGCCGAACGGCTTCTTGCCGTTCTGGAAGTAATGGAGGAGGAGAACATCCAAGTTTGGCTAAAAGGAAAGGCGCAGAAAGAACTTGGGCACTTTCATTTCTTATGTGTCAAGGCGGAATTTTGTGATCGGGGTCGTCCTGATCAATGGAACATGCAATTGGCCTTTACCTTCATAGGAGAGGCCGGCAATCCAATGGACTTTACGCGAAGGTTAACAGTTAAGGGAAAGCAGGGTATGTTTTCCAGTTCTGCTCCTATAACCATGTCGTTGATCTCTTGATCCATGTAGATGGCCCGGGATTCCTGCCTGTTCCTGAACCTAAGAACGAAGAGTTCATGAATACCACGAAGGAAGGAATTAAGAAACTGTTAAGCACTAAGCTTTTTCAAGCGGCAGAAATCTCAGACGTCGTGCCTCAGTGGATCGCAACACTCGATGTTGGTTGACAAGGAGTACCAGTCAGACCAAAATAATGTCCGACCCCTCTCGTGATTACCTCACATGTATATGTAGTCCTCAGTATCCATCTTTATCCCTTGGTGACGGGAAGAGCTTGATGTCAATGCTCGCACGGGCCCGGGGTGTAAATTGTGCATAATTCACTGATTCTAACGTGGAGCGGACTCGGCGGTCGTCCTCCGTCCTTTTCACCAGAGAGCCGTCACCGCGGCGGGGATCGTCAATTGGTAATCTTGAGGCTTTGTGTCAAACTCGTGAGTAAAGAAACGAGCTACATTGGAGCAACTACGTTTTCGGTATGGAGCGATTAAATGACAACATTGACAAGGTCAGTGTGATCGAGCTGTTGAAACGGAGTTCGAAATCTTCAAACTTAGTCTGTGGTGGTGGCGTGGGGAGTCATTTTCAACTTCCAAGTGCGACGAAACGTCGCACTGGCAACATGGGATTTTGTTCCAGCGCGATACTCTCTTATGGCATTATACTCGATGAGGAAGAGATTATCAACCTTCTGAAGGCGTTAGGTCGTGATAAGGACGAACTCAACCACGCACTAGGAAGCGGCGAATTCGCAGAAGCCATTGATGATTGGATACAGGGTGAAGGTCAAATCGAGCCATTCTGTTTCCAAGTCGTAAGGGAGTATTGCGAAGGTCTCCACTACGAAAGCGACAATGAAGAGGGCGTGAAATTGGCCATTATCTTTCAATTTCCAGGGGAGTATGATCCGCAGGTCGAAATATGGGGAAGGGATGGTTTGCTTTCCACTTCGCTACCATATCGTTGTTGTTTATTCCTTCACTGTAGCTGGCACGGCATTCACGACAATCCCTCTACTCAACAATGAAGAACTTATGGAGACTGCGAAGGAAGGATTCAATAAATTGAAAAGCACTAAGGCTTTCCAAGAGGCAAAAATCACAGTCATTGTACCTCAGTGGATCCTGAGGCTTGATCTTGGCTGATGAGAGCAGATTAATCCATCACTCAGTCCGAAGGTGAGCCCCTTTTTGTGTGACTGACAACTTTAGAGCAAAGATTAAGCAATTTTCTTTCAAATCATCCAGCACAAGTAAATGTGTCCATTATGATTGTATCACATTCCTGTACCATCTGAATGGTGCTGATTACTCCACCACAGTACAATTGAAGCCTGAGATTGTTTTTGCGGGCATGACCATTCACTCCATGATCATTGCATACTGAGCTCATGAATCCAAAAAACTTGTGTTTTATATGAGGTATGTCTTGAAAAAAATAACAACAAAAGTTGGTCTTTCGCCATAGGTGAAAACATTGTGGGTGAAGAGGCATTGTTTATGTTCCACATTTTACTCTCTTGGTATGTCACACTCATGGAAACATGATTAGTTTCTGAGATTAAGAATAGATTGAAGTTATTCTGAGGTAGTGGGTTCTTGTCATACTTTGCAAGAACTAAGTTGTCCCAACAAAGTAGTGAATACAGTTAAGTGTGTGTTGCATTGATATGTGCAGATAGTGAGCAGAATAACCTTTGAATATAAAAGAATAGCAAATAACATGTATTGGCTGGTGCAACTGTGCACTGAAGTGGTGGTGGCAGCCAAGTGGCAGCAGCAAAAAATATAAAAGAAAAGTGTGTCATAAATCAAACAACAAAACTCTACTCTCTCTTGTAAGTAGTCTACAACAATTTCAATGAATCTGATGTGCTTGCAGTATGTTTTGATAATCTCCTTGTAGTGTTGATGCTTGCTGCTGTTTGTTCTTGTTGTCGTTGTCCGTTTGAGGTCAGCACGTGGCTAAGTCATGTGCATTTGCGTAACGCCGCGTTGTTGACTCGTCACACGCTTCCAATACCACAAACTATGCATCTCTTCGACGGAGTACACTATTTTCTTTCGACGTCTTTTTCAGAAGGCCGCACCAACGAGCTCTCCCACGTGCTTGACGGCAATGGCGCTTCGATCGCGGAATCAATCGACGACTCGTCTCTGACACATTTCATCACGAATTCGAACAGTTTTGAACGGTGGCAAGAGATTGCGACGCGTGAAGAAGAGGGAAAGCTTGTGGTAGTCACAGTGCGTTGTGTTATCTCGGCTTGATAACAATATTAGGAACAAATGCGCGACTTTCAGGACAAATGGGTTGACAAATCCATACTTCTTGGAAAATTACAAAAGTGAGTCTTCTATGCCTTGACTGTGAGGCATCAAGCAAAGTATACTCCGACACCTATGAAATAGTGCATCATTCTACTCTGCTGATCCCGCCATGATCTTTTCTGGTGTTGTTGCATGTGCCGCAGAGGTTCGTACGATTCTCTTCGAGTATCGGTCTGGGAAAACAATCATTGCTCTGCAGCTGGAGGCCACAGACCTTGAAGTCCTCTCTGCCGGAATCACTGCGTTAGGAGGACAATGGCGGACGGGCTTGACCAAAGATGTCACTCATCTCTTCGTCACAAGAAATACCTCAGCAAAGTATACAACCGCAATGCATTTCCGTGACGATACCCACGTCAAAATACTTCTTCCCCACTGGTTTGACGATGCTGTCCGCCTAGGTATCAGCGGCCTGGATACCACGCCGTATGAATGGCCCGATCCCCCGATGCTCCGTGCCCTTGATACCGAGGGTGGAGAAGGCGCGAAAGCGGACGCGACGAAGCGCGCTGCACTACGTAAGCTTGACAACGAGAAGAAATCACTGTATCGCACAGCCGATCTATTATTCCCTGGTGCGCCGCTGCCAAACGGTGAAGAAAGAATGTCAGTATCAAGTGCTGAAAGTCCGCGAGGGAAGTCTAAGAACGTCTGGGAAGGACGCCGCGTTCTACTAGGCCGTAGCTTGGAGTTGTCTGGGAGCAGAAGGGACGCGGTTGAGGCGGAAATTCGAAGAGCAGGTGGCAAGACTGTGTCATATGAAGGGGGAAAGGACGAAGAAGCAGCAGCAATCGATGAGTGCGATGTATTTGTCACAAGATTTCGTAGTGGAAAGGCATACGTCCAGGTATGTCTTTCGTATGATTTTGCTCCCTCGCTATCCTCAAAATTCCAAGGCTGTGAAGCAAAGTAAAACTATTGGAACTCTGCCGTGGGTGTTTCATGTGCATTCCATTGGTACTCTTTCGCCTCCTATGGACCAGCTCCTCTGGTATCCAATACCTAAGCGACCTATAGAGGGCTTCTCTGGACACGTGTGTCCCCTCTCTACCGTCGACCCTCATATACTAAACTTGAACCCGTGTACTAGGAGATTACAGTGACAAATTATACAGGCGAATCTCGTGAATATATAAAAAAACTCATTTTAGCCATGGGTGCCGCATTCACTCCCAGCATGTCTGGGAAAAACACTGTCCTTATCGCTGCATAGTGAGAATATTCCTATTTATCTGCCAGTGACAATTCATCAGGATTTGAGCAGCATATCTGGACAGAAGACCGAGAAAGCCGCGTCGTGGTCTATCCCGATTGTCAACCATCTCTGGCTGGAGGACTGCTTCGTGAAATGGCGAAACCTGACTGTCGCACTTGAGAAGTATATTGTATTTCCGCCTGGTGTGGATTTCTCTCGCCAACTTGGAGATCGTGGTGTTGGGCGTGCGGTAGAAGAAATCGGGGAAGACGATCTGGAATTCCTCGAACAAGACGACGTGGAAGAGATAGTTGTATCTGCTCCCCAACGTGACATAACTGGTCCGATCATTAAAAAGAAAACAAATGGATCCGGCTATCCGTTAAGTACGCCTGGCAGTGCACGGGATGCTCAAGAGGTCGAAGAGGTCATTCGAAATGGTGGAGACGGAAATACGCACATGCAAGTGAAACCTCAGGATTTTCAGGCCAATGCGGATGAGCCGGAGGAGCCCATGGAGGACGAAGAGGATTATCTTGTGCCTTCTAGGCCCACCCCGACCCCGAGGCCCACTAAGAGCATTGCAGAACGTATACATGACAAGGACGAGAGTGCGGCCAAAACGAGGATTAAACCACGATCCAAAGGCAAGCCCACAGCTTTGTACGAAGAACCAAGTGTGATCCATGAAGCTCATATCACGGAACGCAAGAACGGTGAGCCGGGAACTACCAGTATGAACAGACAGTCGCGTGCCACTGCAAGGAATGACACTAGCAGTAACAGTGATGATGAGGTCGAAATTGCGGAGACGAGTGCAAAGAAGGCAAGCAAAAAACTTGTGAGGCGAGTTGGGGAAAGGAGTGAGTCATGGATCATGGACGCGGTAGTGGTAACACCTTTGCGGCCTAAAACCGTGCGTGAGATCGGGGATGAAGATAGGGAAGATGCTCCGCAGAAGCCGAGGAGAAGTGTTCTGAAGAAGTCGCCGAATAAGAGAGTGTTGAGCGACGAAGAATCGGAGAAGATAATGGTGAGGAAATGGTCGCGGAAAAATGTGTTTAATGACGAGGTGGACGAAGCCGACGCTCAGGAGTCTATCACCATTGATGCAAAGAACCGTAAGAAGAGGATGCAGTTGGAAGATGAAGACGAGGAGGAAGCGTCACCAACAAAAGCCAAAAGCCACAAAGCTATAGTGGAATTGTCGTCGACATCAAAAAAGAGAAAAGGGAAAAAAAGGCATTCATCCTTGGAGTCGGAGGATGAAGACCTAACAGTGCCGACGTCTAGATCAAAAACCAGGCCAAATATGGTTGAAATAGAGCTCCCAAGGCCCGAGTCTATAGGGAAATCCAAAAAGATTGTCGAAATGACGACAGGTCCTTCTTTAATCCTGCAACCCGTTGCTTCCAAACCTCGCGTATCGGCTCCCAAGTCAAAGAAGACCTCTCCGCCTACGTCAGACGATGAAGACGAACCTTCTACATCGAAGAAACCAGTCGTTATACCTCGAGCTTCGACCTCCAAATCCAAGAAAGCTCCCAAATTGATTGTATCAGAAGTAGAAGAGCCTTCTCCAGTCAAAAGGTCTACAACTAAACCAGGGCTCTCATCTCTAAAGTCAAAGGCAAAGAAGAACTCGACTCACACGTCAGACGGAGATAGCGAACTTTTCCCCCCAAAGACCAAGAAATCAAAGAAAGCTGCTACACCCCCACTTATAGACGAAGACTCGGATTTAACCCCTCCGCCAATCTCTCCAGCCAAGACACCAAAGAAAACTGTCCAGAGACCTCAAAAATCGAAGGGCAAGAGTAAAGCTGTTTCATCTGACGAGAGCGATGGCGAAGACCAAATGCCACTAGGCTCCGGTAGAAATTATACCACCAAGATGAACGACCGTTCTGGACCTGCTACTGGTCCCGTTACATCCACGACTCCAAAGCGGGCTGTCTCAGTCCTTCTGCCTGGACTAACACTCAGCACAAAAAAGTATTCTCGGGGCGGGAATGTAGTCTCAACCGGTCTTTCTCGTTCGGACAGTATTCGAGTGGTTGCAGGTGAACGAGCTTCAACAAGTCGAACAGCTACAGCATCCGGCTCGGCAACCAGACCGAAGAAGCTGGTACCAGTGTCAGCTCCGTCGAGGTCAACGTCCCCTTCATCAACGGATGATGACGACGCACCTGTGATCAGCAGTGGGCGGACGAAGCGTGGAGCTGCAGCGCGAGCGTCGCAGAAGCTCCACGAGGAAATCATGCCAGATGTTTTGAACTTCCAGCAAGAGATGCGGAACGTCGGGAAGAGACGAAGTTTGGGAGCTATCTCTATACCCGGTGGTCATGATAGCGGCAACAAACGGCATCCGGTTGAGAGCTCGGTTGAAGGAAATGGTGACTCGAGAGATGTAAAACGTCAGCGTCTGTCTGCCTCTTACACGAATAAAGGTGAGACGTCAGCGAGCGAGGATGAAGAGGAAGACGAACTTTCCAAACCTGTCAAGGTTAAAGGGAAGAAGAAACCTGATGAGGGCGGAGAAAGCGCAGGCAAAATCACAAAGGTTAAAACGACCAAGGCGGACGATGTGGACACGAGGTTTGAGCATCTGAATCATACCGCATTCCTAACTCAGCCTTTCATATACAGTCTCGATACAAAGACTTGTGCGGTGCGACTTATGACGACGCAAGTTTCCCTGACCGATGACGTTGTCAAGGTCTGTATCTCAACTTTCTATCTATGGGCTTCATTCAAACCTCTATTCAGGTGTTGACTAGGCTTGGAGTTAAAATCACAGTCAAGCCCTCGGAGTGTACTCATTTACTTGCACCCCATCTCGTTCGAACAGAAAAGTTCCTTTGTGCGCTCGCGAGCGGTCCTTTCATCTTGACGGACAAGTGGGCAATAGAGTCCGCTGCTGCGAGGAAACTCCTTGGTAAGCACTTAAGCTGGATCGCTGTCTCAGCTGATTTGTTGTGTACCTAAGATGAGCGAAAATACTTATTGCGTGACAAGACCAACGAAAGAAAGTTCGAATTCGTGCTCGCAGATGCGCTATTGCGAGCTAAAGAGCTTCGGGGTACACTTTTTTCCAAAATGGTGTTTTACATCACGCCAAAGGTACCTGTCGACATTAAGCTGCTCAAGAATGTCGTGACTGCATGTGGCGGTCAGGTATTTAGCTCCGCTATTGCTGTTTGCCTGACTTACTCAAGTATGCCGGTTAGGTCAACACCCAAATACCAACATTACGAATCATGAATGCCAATAGTGATCGGTACATTGTATCGTCTCCGGAAGACGTCGCGATTTGGCGACCGATTGCCTCAACCCATCCGATATATACCCATGAACTGATCTTGACGTCCGCTTTGAAACAGGAGATTGATTGGGACAACGAGAAATATAGAGTTCCTAACTCACATCTATAATGATCTATAGGTCGTTACAGAGTATATGATTGTTTCATTTTTGAACATTGGTGCAGATCCTGAGAGGTCCAATCCAGTAGAGTCGTCAATATCACATAGACTAGGTTGTTTGTCAAGGGCACATGGTGTAGCTGGTTATCACGCTCGCTTTGCATTGTATTTGCGAGTGGTCTCCGGTTCGATTCCGGATGTGTCCATTCTTTTGACTCCATCACATTTTCGTGAAGCTTCGTGAAGTCGAGGACCTGACTTTCCTCTCCACGGACTTTCCTTGTTCAATTTACATATTTATGGTCTGTGATTCTTTTCTTAATGGGCCTTTTATTTATTGAAAATTCGTCCTCGTGAAATCAGGACAATGGTGGTTATATAGCAATTCCCAGAAACGCTGTTGAAGCGCAAGACAGACCACACGATGAACCTGCCCTCGAAGATACTGCACGAGAACCACTCCTACCACCGGGAAATCCAAAGCTTCGAGGAACGTTCCAACTTCACTCTGACGGACACTCGTACAGCTACTCGTATGGACCCAGGGGAGTCGTGGGGCTCTTGCACAACTATTACGCCTTTCTCTGCGCGTTTTTCGCGTCTCTTGGTGGCTTGACCTTTGGTTATGATCAGGGTGTGGTGCGTGCAGGAATACATACGTCCCTCCCACCCCCCAGCTGACTTGTCAAGATTGCTAACGTTCTGGTGATGACTGACTTCACACAACGATGGCCAACTACACCCTTACAGAGGGGGAGTATGAGTAGGTCTTCCTCTCCATTGAGCCCTTCAGTGCACCTTAGCATGCATTATAGCTGCTGTACTAGAGCTCGGTGCTTTACTCGGAGCCCTTGGAGCCGGGACTCTTGCAGACCGATATTCACGTCGACATTCAATATTTGTGGCTTGCAGTATGAGTTCTCTCATTCTACATTAATCATTGTTTAACAGACATCCTATCCAGTTGTGTTCTGCATAGGATCCGGATTCCAGTGCGGTGCGCAGTCTCTGAGTCATCTTTTCATCGGACGTTCGGTCGGAGGAGTGGGTGTCGGGGCACTAAGGTATGTCCTTGGCCCTCAACATGCCTTGTCTCCGGCTCATTGGGCTAATTCAGTATGCTGTCCCCGTTATACATGGCTGAAATCAGTCCACCTGAGGTTCGAGGGTCCCTTATGGCGTTAGAACAATTCTCCATCGTACTTGGCGTCGTATTTGGTTTCTGGACAGGTTTTTTGACTCGTTCTAGTGCGTAATAACATAACCCTCCCCGCGACACGACAAGCCGAGACAGTTCACCGTTTGTCCAGTCCCATCATCAGCTTCATGGCGAATACCGCTCGGGATACAACTCATACCAGGTGCTATTCTAGGCCTTGGATGTTTCTTCTTGCCGTCATCACCGAGATTGCTGGTTCTTCATGGCAGATACGAGGATGCGATGGCGAGTCTAGCACGACTCCGCCTAAGATCACCAGAAGAAGCTCGGTATGACCCGTTGTTGCAGGTTTGCGTTCTTTTCTCTGTTTAGAATTTCTTCGTGAGTCTGATTGCAAATACGAGATCGAACTGCTTGAGATGAAAGTTGAAACTAATTTAATCCAACGTGCCCTTGATGATGATTATGATGACGCTGATCGACTTCAACCCTGGAACATGAAATCCGAATTGAAGGTTTGGAAACGGCTTCTAAAGAAGAAGTATAGAGATAGAACTTGGATCGGTGTGCTGATGATGGTATTTCAACGTAAAGTTCATCTAATCGCTTGCCCAGAATTCGGTGTCATCTAAATTTTTGACTCAGAGTGGAGCGGCATCAATGCTCTTCTTTATTACGGACCCACGATTGCACAAAGTATTGGGCTTCGTGGCGATAGAGTAACTCTGTTAGTGTCAGGTGGCATCGGGATCGTTCAGTTCATAGCTGTCATCCCTGCCATTCTTTTTATCGATCGCGCCGGTGAATTAGTATTATGTTACACCTATTGTATAACCTAACGACTGGCATCAGGTAGGAAACCACTCCTTCGAAGCGGGAGCGCCTTGATGTCTCTCTCCCATGTTACCATCGCATTGCTGGTATCTCAATCCTTTTAGTCATGATGCTCCCCAACTTAGATGCCACAGGTCAACCTCTTTGAGTCCGATTGGTCGGCACATTCAACAGCGGCGTGGGCAGCAGTTGGGTGAGTTCTTGTCAGTAATATCTGATGTTTTCTGGAATGAATGCTCGGTTAGCGGAATATATACCTTCACAGCCGCCTACGGAGTATCTTTTGGACCTATTGGTTGGGTTCTTCCTAGTGAGGTTTTCCCTCTTTCTATGAGGAGCAAAGGTGTCGCGCTCTCAACAGCCTCTAACTGGTTTAATAACTGTACGTTGTCCTTTCTTTCGACCCGAAATGTCTTCGAAGTTTATCATTAGTTATAATCGGACTGCTTACACCGCTTCTCATGGATTATTCTGCAGCGTAAGTGCGGATTGAATAGTCACGCCACATGCTGACGATCTCATACAAAATTAATTAGTGGGACCTTCATGGTTTTCGCAGTCGCTTGTTCACTCGCATATTTCTGGGCAACTTACTTCGTTCCAGAAACGGCTAATGTTCCCCTCGAAGAGGTCGATGCTGTTTTTGCGTCGTCCGCTGGAAGGGAGGATGCCCAATTGAGGGAACAGGTACACTCCCTGACTTTTCGAACCTTCGAGTCATTGCTTATTCAGCTTGATTTTGAAGATTGAAGAACATCTAGGACTTCGAAATCTTGTCAGGAAGTTGGCGGCTAATTATGATTAAGTTTTGGGTAATACCTTTATTCCGCATGTATACGGATCGTATAAAACGAGTCTTCATTGTCGAAGCAATAATCCATATACCTTGCACTTCACAATGAGCCTAAAGTCGGATAGAGAATCGGCCAAGTAAGCCAAAAATAAACGTCGATTTTGTACAAGGTGGATAGTGTCATAATGCTACAGATGAATCATATAATATACAAGCGCCATATAGTCTAAGTTAATTAAGTCCTGACATAATTTATCTAAAGAAAGTCCTATTAGTCGTAAATTACAATGCGACGGTCCAATTATCCTCTCCCATTCCAAAGTCCCTGGCACTTGAGATCTTTGTGCCGACTTCACCCATGACGGAAGTAGGGTCAAAGATGGTAACGGGCTTTGGAAGAGCACGTCTTCGTCGTGGAACATTGTCGAAGCTAGTCCCGAAATGGCCCGTGAGCTCCGGAGCTTGAACCTTGGCAGGTAGCTCTCTGAAAGATAGTTGAAAATTTACCCCTCGCCGCTCTCGAAGGGACAAGCCATTATTTGAAGAGGTCGATGAAGAGGAGAGGGTAGAGAAGATGGATGATGTAGATTCAATTGATGAAGAACGTTTGTGTGATGACGAAGGTACCGGCATTGTAGGAGCAGTGTAAGTGACTCCAAGGATGAGCGACATTCCAGTTACAGCTTCGGTTGAAGGTTGTATGGATCGCGCAAGATGTAGAGAATTAGACGTTGAATTAGAATGGGATATACGAGGCCAGGGTCAACCTAGGCGGTCATTAGGTGTATGGAACTGAAGTTGGGAATTGTTATCCAAGGTCTTTATATAGGCCTCTAAAGCGATGCCCGGCTTATTGTACTTTTTTGCAAGCTGAGACGCAGCCTTTGTGGGCTCTTTTGATACACCTTGACAACAGGGCAACCTGCATCAACCCAGACGACTGGTCGACTGTTATCTGTTGTATTGCAGAGCAAGTTTTTCACAGCAGCACAGCATTTTTGAAAACTTTACCGTTTGAGTCACGAATAAATGCCGTCAGAGCGTAATTTCTCCGCCAAGCTCGTCGAAAGATGGGAACAGATTAGTTTTTGCGCATAGCACCAACCCACTCGTAGCTGTGAGAATCTGTAGTCCATGAGGTGGCGGAGGCAGTGAGAGCACGGCCTCAGGCCTCATGCTGCACAAAAAAATCAAGATCCTTTGATGCCGCGGGGAATTAAAACGCCGCAGCCATGGTTCTAGACGGAACGCCATCAAGTTTCGCCAGCAGCGAGTAATCGAGATCGATATCCTGCCCTTGTTGAGCATAATTCGCTTCCATTCAAGACACAAGCTGACTTCATTAGTTTGCCCCTCAAAGGCTTGGTATACCAAATTCAACTCAAAGCATCTCGTTGGAGATAGCTGACTTGTGGAAAGATATTAAAATAAGAGAGATTAACTTCATACAATAAGACTTTCAGGTGGTCCAAGGTAACTTGGCATCAAAGGACCAGTGTCTAAGTGAATGAGGACATGAACGTTAACGACAACGACCGGAAAATCAATGCACTCACTTATCACAATCTTTTCAACTACAACCGCAGGCTCAATCATTGCAATCTAAAACCTATTGAGTCATATTTCTCAGGAGAAATTCATTCATACCTTCAACGTGTGTGATCCAGGTGTAACTCCAGTAACCTTTGCAACAGCACTAATGATGTTATTTGCTGCAAACCCATCATTGCCACCCCACGCCGCAGGGAAACCGCCAGGTACAGCTGGAGGGAAGAAATACAGAGCTTGTGGAGTTTGCGAATCAACTTGTACAGCAAATCCTATTGGACGATCTTTTTCGCCGGCGTTGAAGGATGGATTGACGTATGTGGTTATTGTCAAATTTCCACTCGCGGGGTTGAAAGTATAGAAGTCGTACTCTCTGTGTGTTTTCCTCAGTAATAAAAATTGCTTCCATTTCTATCAGGACTTACACGCTAGGACCTGTACCCGCCGTATAATTTGCCTCGTTGTTTCCAAGATGTGGCCACGGAGTGATGGCTGATAAAGTGCGGCCATAACGCGGAAGGACTTTCCACGAAACTCCCGAGACGCTTGTATTACGAGTTGTATGGGCAGCCTCAATCGATATGACGCCTGCTCCTTCAACGAACCCTTTCAAGTTCGTCAGCTAACTGCCTCAAGGATGTACTGAAAATGGATACCTTTGAAGGTCGATGGTAACGTATTCTTCGTGACAGTGAAGATCACGGAGACAGAGAGCGGTTGCTGGTTCGAAGCTGTTGCTTTGAATGTCAGAGTAGCCGAGGACATTCCAGCTGGTAGTTGAGACCAGTCCTTCACGCTCGCGAAGACGCGCGTCTCCGGTGCTGATGGAGAGACAGAGCCTTCCGTCTGCGAGAGTTTGACCCACGTTGCGTTACTGGTTACAGTGAATGTGAACGGGCTTGGACCACCAGAGCCAACGTCAACATAACGGGTGCCGAAAGTGTCAAAGTTGTCCAACGTTACAGTCGGTGGTGGACAATTATATCCCATGCTGCATTGATTTGGATTATCTCCGGGCCTGCGGAGAGATTACTCTGGGTTTGAAGATCATGAGTTGTGGTGTGACTTACCATGCTCCAAGGGTACCTTCAGGCGCTATACGCATGACTCCAGCGAGGACTTGTTTTTTAGGTGAGACACGTGTGACGGGAGGCATGCTATAATTAAGGGGATTGACTTAGTGATCCAAGGCAAAGAACAGATCACCTACGTGTTTGCCATGGGCTGTTGCCAGTAGTAGTATCCAACATCTATAGTTATCAATCAAGAGTCTTGACTGAAAAAGTGAATGGTATCCTGCTTACGAGTTTGGTCCATCATACTAAATTATCAGATAATGCTTGACTCAATACCTCGCAAGGAAGATGAAAAGAATACGCACTGGTCCCATTTGCCTAGAACACCTTTCTCGTAATTTCGTTCTTAAGCAAAAGAATTACAACTTACCATCAAGTATGGTATGATATTGTTGCTCAATGTTGTAGTCCTCTTCAAAGAATGTTTCAACGTTGTCAGCAAGGCCATTAGCGCTAAGCTGTGAGCAATTGGTGTCACTGCAAATTTTTCATGTCTAAGAGAATTTTTTCAATTCACCCTGGCTTGAGAAGCCCTTATATTATTCTGACCGGCGGCAATGAGCTTTACGCAGACCACAATATCAACTTTAGCACTTTTCAAAAAGATAGGGTATATTACCATATTCGCCAGGTTGGCGCTCGCAATAACCGGATGGTGGACGAGCTGGAAGAATGCTGGCTTGAAATCGGCAGAAAGGCTATTGTAAACGTTCGTAGATGCGTTTTTCAGGGTTTCCCATCCGTCGAGAACACGTTCAGCTCTATCGAAACCCAAATTAGACGGAAAATCTCTAGATGAAACATTGTGACTCACTCTCGGTAAGAGATTACACTGAAAGTAGTTGAATTGAGCAACTCCGGCTTCCTTCGTGAATTGAACCGCGTCAAGTTCCCAACGATGTCCGTCACCGTTGCAGCAACAGACGGTGATACTTGGAACTCGCGTTGAGCCCAGCTGGATATGAAAGAGTCTAGATTATCAGGGTTCCAACGGGTCGCGTCCCAACCTAAATTAGTAAAGAACTCAATTTCCCGCTCGTATGGCTTCATATCGCCAACGTTAAGAATCCAGATACGTGTGGCTTCACGTTCTACAGCAAGAGACATCTGCTCATAGATCTGACAATTGTGTTAGGTTTCCTGTGGCGACATGCTGAGATGGCGAAGCTAATACTTTGGGGATCTGACTGGACTAGAAAAAGGATTCGAATTGTGAACACAAAATGAGAATCACTACGGGGTTCTCGGCTGACCGTTATCCACTTGTAATCCCTAGGTGGCCCAACCTAGTACTAATTATAAATCTAAAACAAAACATCACCGATGTCGCGACTTACAAAGTCAACCTGAACACGCATTCAAGTCGCAATTGATGAGATACAGGAATGCACATACATGATAATAGATACCAGCCCCGCCAGTCCGGTTACGTTCTGATTGAGTTGGGTAGCGGCGAACATTACCCCAGCTACACAATACTATGAGTTTGATAGACTATCGAAAAAAAATAAATAACAGGTCGTGTTGCCTACTTATCGTCTGTCCAAAGGAGAGTCACGTAATCGGGCACTTGAAGACCATCATCGTAGTAACCCTCGACCTCTTGGTCTACCACACGTCCTGTCAGGATGATAATTACGAATTGCATGGAACTCACAAAGACACCAAAGTTGAGGGATAGATTCAATATCCTTGTCCATGACACTCGTAATGATCCCCTGTTGAACGTTGACAATGTTTTGCAGTAGATCAATGTTTTCAGTTTCGGAGAGAGGCACTTGTTAGTCAAGATCAGTCAAGAATTTGAGAGATGAGATGAGCATGTACGAACTATCTCCAAAACCTCTCATGCCGATGCTAATGATAGACTCATAAGGCTTGGCTCGTTCGATTCCTACTCTCCAATACGCATTGATGTTGTCCGCATTGGTTTCGTAGTCCCAGGTGCCATTGCCTTCGAAGCTGAACTCATTGGGTGTCGAGCGCATCATAGGCTCCTGATGGCTAGAAGTCCAGATAAACTTGAGTGACTGAGCGAACCGTGCAGAGCATGAGAAGTTTACCTGGTACCCATGACCACGCCGAAGTAGTCGGCAAGAAACTGGTTCTGGCTATCATCAATAGCGAACATGCTGCATTCTGCATCAGTCAAGAACGAGTTACTTCGAGAAACAATTTCCTACCCAGCCCACATTGCTACACGCACAATTAGTAGCAGATCTTTCCCGTGACTGGATGTCCACACACCTGGCCAAAGATAGTTTGCTTTAAGCCGCAGAATCAGCTCGAACCTACAGCCGACGGCATAAAGATCAAGGGATATCGGTCGTATATCAAATAAACTTACAATTTGGCATAGAAGAAATGGTTAAAAGGTGCCCCAAAAGGTCCTAAGTCTGCAGTGGTACCATTCGTGAACTTCTCTACAGCCCAATTGGTCAAAGCGGGCTGTTCGTCGTTCAAGAAGATGCCACGATATTTCACAGTTGGAGAGCCATGTGAGCATCCCGTGGAAGCAATAAACAGTTCAGAGTGCGTTGTAATCGGAACATCTGCCCACCTATTTTCGAACGAGTTATTTTTTATCGTTTTGTGGAGATGACAAAGAAACATTGGTACCAGTACCACGGCGAAACACCTGGGGAGAGAGAATGTAAGTAAAGAGTACGGAAAACCGATCGACGGCTGAAGTCTATATACCAATCTGCTCTGAAAGGTCGTAAAGTGCAAAAATCGTTCCTCGTTTATCCGCCCCAATAACAACATACGCATTATCGATTCCAGGCAAAGGATTCTTGACCTCGAGTGACATGAATGCCTCCCAATTACCTTGAATTGACGAAACATCCAAGTTGGTCGTGTTGACGACTTGAGCGATCAAAGACGACTTTCCAAGAGTTCCAATAATGATCGGAGTGGACGTCGCTTCCTGTTTCTTTGCTGCAAGCGACGCTGTGGCATTAGACGCTGTAACATTCGACAAAGTTGGTAGTGCTCCGGTCACTCTCTGAATGTCAGTCGCAAAATCTGTAGCAGCGCGCTGAACGTCTGGCCATTCATCTGCGGAAAGGAGGATCGGAGCAGCGGCACCATTAGTCGCGATTGGAATGACTGAAGATGAAGGCTGGAAGACGACGCAGGTATCTTGGCCAATGCCATGGACACCGACGAGCAGGAGTCCTACAAGGACTAGAAAGCGAAGCATCACTTCTCCTATAAACTGGAACCTTTTGACTTCCCCATTTTATACGGACGAAGGGAGTAACATCGGAGCGGATACAGGGTGCCTGGGGGTTTGGGAGTATTTTGATTAACACAGAGGAAGCTTCTGCCGACTCGAGGGCCGAAGGATGTTCATTGTTGGCGGACCGGAGAGGAACACATATGTGAATTTGTAATACTTATAGAAGATGACGTTGGTCATTTCAATTTCAATGCAGAGGCCAGAAGTATCGCATCGATGGGAACTTGAGAAAAATATACCCGAAGAGAGAACACGGGCATCAAAGCCTGGTCTGTCATTAACAGCAAGTATGGTTGCTGGAATGATCAGATGATTTTGTGAGTGGGTGTAGCGACGAGGGGCCACATGACTTTGCGTTCGAACAAGCCGGCGAATCAATGGCGCAAGTACCCCGGAGTGGCTCAAGGTCGACTTCAGTCCAGAAAAGCATACATTATTCCATGGATCATTCAAAAATATATGTAGAAGGCTCTGAGAAAAGATGCTTGAGTGAAAAACAACTCATGCGCGAGTCAATGAAGCATAAGATGGTGCAGCTTGATATAAGGACTGATTCCATGGACTACTCATTTCGTGAAAATATTTTTCAATGGAGATAAGTACAACCCAATAATAAGCAGATATCTACCTCACATGATGATGAAGGTCAAAATGACAACTCCCTCGTGATTACTCCCCAAGTCTTGACTTCTTTGTCCTTGATACATAGCTGTGAAGTGATGGATTCCCGCATCATGGTTTGACAAGTGACATAGAAACAGGCCGCTGATGAACAGGATGAAGGTTCCTCTTCAACCATGCAATCTGATCTGGAAGTCCGACGTCCCTGTTTCCACGAGAGCAGGGCCAGACAGACATTCAATGATAGAAACCCAGGAATCTAATGCTCGGTTGGCCTTACTTACATCTAGAGAGACATGGGTGCTTCTCCTTCATCGCTTCTGTGTGTCGTTCTCATGGCCTTTTTTAAAGTCTGCAGGGATGGACTCGTGTACAGTTATTTCCCGAGTCTACACGCAACGTCAGAAATTAAATAGATTGCACAGAGTATTCACTTCGAAGTCCTCGAGAGATTGTGATGCCGCAGATGATAAAAAAAGCCCAACGGGCCTGGTCTATAGAAAACCCCTTTAAATTTCTTCACAGTACTTGAAAAGGCCTTGAACGTCCTTTTCAACGGGTAAATCAAAAAGAAATCGCGCGAATGTGTTGATTGCTACTGGTGCTAAGGACGAAAGAACAGAATAAGTGATATGATTGTGAGACATGAAGATCAAAATGGGACGCAGGTTTGCAACCGCCTCGAAAATGTAACGAGGGATGAAGAGGACAGCAGAATTGGAGGTGATGAATGGGAGATATCTTTATACTCGGAAAATGCCGAAGGACATGCGGAGTGTGAATGTCACTGCTTTGGAGCTGAACTTCGAATGTCCCGGAGGTCGAGAGAATGAATGTGAGTTCTATCGAAACGAATCCACCCTGTTTCTCACCGAATCCTGTTCAGAACCTCCTTAGAACGCTGACGGAGAGTCAGGTCAAGTCAGCGTACCCCGATGCCGACCTCAGACTTCTTCTGACGAATGTCAAGGAAAGCCGGGTGAGTGTTCGTACTTCCTCCCGTGATTTGAGCTCTAAATTCCCATATTAGCGTCAGAGCCATGATAGTAAAGTGTCTGTTTCAGACCCCTTCTACGACTCGCTCGAAAACCTCTTGCACGATCTGAAGGCTGTCACGATCGTGTGTTGCTCTGATCTATGCAGTCTTGACGCGTTAATTGATTATGTGCTCAGGATAATCACGACGCGGAACCTTTTCTGAAACCCGTGTCGAAAGCTGAGGCGCCAGACTACTATGAAGGTATGTTACTATAAGGGCGGCTGTGTCGCGTTCTTAACAATGAGAACAGTTATTGCGAATCCTATGGACTTCTCCACCATGCTAAAGAAGGTCAAGGCGAGAAACTATAAATCGAAGCGCGAGTTTAAGGATGACTTGGACCTCATATGGTCCAATTGCTTTACGTATAATGCGGCAGAGGTGCGTGGTCAAGCCTACTTACTCTTCAGACTACTTCATACCTCTTCAGAACCATCCTCTGCGGCCTTGCGTAAAGCGCTTGCAACTTAAAGCTGACCGTTTACTAAAGTATATCACTGATAGAAAAGACCGTGCTGACCCGCCTATCCCTTCTGACATCGCCGCCACTCATATTGCGCGCCCGAAGATCAACGGAAACGGAGTTCTCAACGGTCGACTACATGGTCATCACCGTTCGCCATCGACATCCACAATCTCCAAATCCTCTACTCCGACTTTCAAAGCATCTCCCTCACTTTCCGCTAAACCCCTACTTCGTCGAGATGCTCCGTTTCCCGATACCCCAGCCATCACACGTACACCAGCGGGCATGACATTATTCATGAATATGGATCGTGCTGTTTCTACATCTGGTACTGGTTCTACGTCTGAAGATACCCCGTCGGTCTTGGAAAAGCTTCAAGAACTAGCAGGTCTCATTGAGCTTCCACCTTCGCCCAACTCACGCTCACCAACTCCGGATAACGCTATGGACATCGATTTAGGCGACAAACGCAAACTGTACGTCCTACTTCCTCGTCATTCTTGCTGTGTAATTTACCTCCCCAATAGAAATGGCTTTACAGATCACCGACCACGGAAGCGCACTCGCTTCAGCTCTCAATACGCCACGCCTCTCGTTTTCGATAAAGATAACGTATTCGAGCTCTGGTGGAACGCAGTTCAATCAGACGCCCTTCTTGCGAACGGCCTTCCCCGTATTCCATTACCCTCTTCATCTTCATCTTCATCCTCAGCTGCTGCTGCTTTGTCATTACCGTCCTCCTCTACTTTAGCCACCCCTCGTAAACCCAAGATCAAACGGCGGAAGAAACGACTAGTGGAAAGCCCGCCACCTAAGTCGCTGCTTACTCTGATGAACAACAACATCAAGACGATGAAGCGACTACGGCACACACATGCCAAGTTTGCCGCGTTGAATGCGAACAATCCTTCGAATGGGGAGGATACAGAGGGCGGAGGGGATGGTGCACCGTTTAGTGTGAGTGGTCCGGTACCGCCAGTGGTGGTGGGTGGTGATGAAGATGGGGTCGAAGCGGTGGACGACAAGGTGGACGAACGGCCGTGGCGTGCGACGATCAAGGGGAAGCGGAAAGTGCGTGGAATTGAGGTTGGAGAGGAGGCGGCGACAGATTGTATGAAGTGGATGGGGAGGAAGGTGTTGGAACACGCTGGGTTCCAAGGTGCGTTGTTGTGTTGATGAGAACGTGGCAGTCAGGGTTCAAGGTGTTGTTGGTAGGGACGTCGCAGGTCACGTTGGATGTGCTATCTGGTGTGGCTTCGGATTTCCTGCTTAATGTGGGTCGGACAATTCGGTATTTGTCTGACAAGTATGGGGCGACGATGACACCCGAGGTAAGAGTTTTTCACTCGTATATTATATTACCGGTTTTTCAAGAGTTGTTCCAGGAAATTATTCTTCATACTTTGTTCGAGAGCGGGATATCCAAGGTACAAGAACTCGAACGCTACGTATCTGATGACGTGGAACGATACGGTGTACGTCTGGCAGGGTTGGAAGAGAAACTTATCACAGCCTATCGTGAATCTGTACGTCTTCATTTCGTGAACAATACATGCATTGCCAACATAACTTCAGACAGCCGGTGAAGTTTTGGAGGATGAGGGACTTTTCGAGGAGGAGGATGAAGAGGAAGCTGGAGTACTTGCTATGTACGTAGTATCCCTTCTTTTCCCTGTTGTGCTTATCTGATTCTCTGTAGTGGCGACTTTGCTGACGCTCTTGGGGAGGACTATCTCGGCCTTCGTGAACTCGGCATCGCAGCTGAGTTCGGCTTGTCCAACCTTTCTATACCGAAGAAGCTCCTCAGGAGAAAGAAGTTGCAGAAACCCTCAGCTGCGTCCGTATCATCCTATCATCACCCTTCTCGACCTGACCGTATCATTGCAGCGCCAAACCTACCGAACCTCCACCTCCATACCCTCCACCACCACCCTTTCTTCCTCTTACCGTCGCGAAGGTCGAAGACCAGATTGGTCTTCTCAAACCATACTATCAAGATCGTTTCAACAAGTTGGCGTTATCCTTACATCCACCATCCGTTCCAAACACGCTACCGGGCCCACCAGCTCTTTCAGGCCCTCCGACATCAAATCCTCAACCTTCAGTACCAGTTCCTCCGCCCTATGGTCAAAACCCCTATACTCCAACAAACTCGACCGCCCCTTCCGTGCCGCTTGTCCCATCTACAGCACCTACCCAAATTCCAACATCAGGTCCACCCGAAAAGCTTGTGCTCCTCGACGATACGCCGAACCCGGTAAATGCGAAGATGGGACCTCTGGGACAGATCGTCCGAGGCGGGTCGTCGAGTACTTCAAAGAAGAAGAAAGCGGGTGGAGCAGGACCTGGAGGGATGGGTACGGAAGTTGGGATACCGACGCCAAAGAAGAAGAAGACGGGGATGGTGGGTGTAGGAACAGGGAATGGGAGGAAGAAGAAGGGGGAGGAAGGTGTGACTCCAGCTCCAGTTCCTGGGGCATCAGGTGCGATGCAGCCGCAAGCATCGCAACCGCAAGCAGGCGCGCAGTTTCAGTCTGTGCCGCCGGTATCGATGCCTATGTCGTATTTGGGACCACCGCCTGTGGCCGCCTATACGATGCCTCTGCACATGCAGCTTCAGCCACCTGTCATGGGGCAGTGAGGACGTTAATGTATTACTACATGACGCTGACTCGAATCACCGTGTACATCGGCCTTTACGGGTCTCGTTTATATGCTTTATCATTGGGCTAAGTTGCTGCCCTTAGTATTCCTCTCCCAGCGGATTGCATTTGTATCAACAACATATCATTTTACGTTGCATACATAATTATCTTGAATTCACGAGGCATGACGCCCGTAAGCGCCCGTTTGAGTCATCTTTCGTCCGTGCTCATGTGGCGGTGCGGTCTCAAACAGGGGACTGAATTGCTCTTTTTGGGCGCAGTGTATATAAATACCTTGAACTCGAACCACCAAGGTCTATTTGATTATTCCTCAATCTCGCGCTTAAACAACACAGCCCTAACATGAGCCACGGATACGGTGCTCCCCCTGGAGGCGTACGTTGATGGCTTCGATTTAGATGATCTTCTACTGATAACGACCAGTACGGCGCACCCCCACCCCCACAGGGTTTTAGCGCCCCTCAGGTAAACCTTGCTTTATTACCTCAGGCTCATCTATGAGCATGACTAGGAATGAACGTAATTCTGATGTGGTTGTCAGGGTGGATATGGTGGTCCGATGGGATTCGCGGCTCCTCCCGGACCTCATGGGCCCCCGCCTGGAGCAGATCCACAGTACGTCAGTTTGTTGTCTGAGGTTGATAGAGAGCTTATTTTTCACCCTTGCTGCGGTACAGGCTGTGGAACTGGTTCAGTGCTGTTGATCTAGACCGATCAGGCCACATTACGGCGACTGAGCTGTGTGAGTGAGATCTCGATGGATCTATGCAAAAAGGAAGGGTTTTAAGTTTCGTCTCTTAGCGCAAGCGCTTGTAAATGGGGATTGGACTGGTGCGCAAGTTTACGACTCAGATGGTTTCATCTTTAACTTTATCTTCATACAGCTTTTGATCTTGACACCGTCAAACTTCTGTTGTCCATCTTTGTGCGTGGTTCTTGTCCTGCCTTTCTGATGGTGTGCTGATACCCCTGACAGGACACTGATCGTAGCGGAACCATCGGTTTCAACGAGGTACGTCGTGGAACTTGTGGCTGAAATGACGTCATAACCTTTTCTCGCTCAGTTCACCGGTCTGTGGAAATACATCAAGGCAACGATGAATCATATTCGTATGACAAGCAATATCTGATATTGTTCGTATCAGGATTGGCAGAACGTCTTCAGACACTTTGATCGTGATCGTTCCGGATCCATCGACGCTAACGAGTTGCGCGATGCATTAGGCCAATTCGGGTGAAGTCACCTTGCGAAATCGTACTCATTTGCTCACTGATTCGGCTCAAGGTACCGTTTGAGCCCTCCTCTGCTTGATCTACTTCAAAAGAAATATGGTGAGTTCGAGTCGTCATGGTGCTCTGCAGTTTGGCTCACCCCCTACCCCATCCGGGGGTAGATGTTAAAGCTTCAGCAACCGGAGGATATCAGACACACGCCCCAGGCATATCGTTCGACCGCTTTATACGTGCTTGTGTCGTTATCAAGCAGCTCAGCGAAGCATTTGGCAGGCTCGACACCGACCGCGATGGGTGGATTCAGATCAACTATGATCAGTTTATGGACACAGTTTTAAGACTTCCTTGATTGCATATAAATATGTATGAGTATCGTATTCTGCGTCCAATAACTTATCTCTATGTGTGCACGAGCCTCAGCCGTACAGATCATCTGACATGGGCACATGGTGTAGTTGGTTATCACGCCCGCTTAGCACTTAGCGCTTGCGGGCGGTGCCCGGTTCAATTCGGGGTGTGTCCATTCTTTTTCTGGTTCCGTCGGAGTGTACATATTACCCAAGGCGCCTGCACTGATCTTTACACAATTCCACTTACCAACTGCCTCACTGTCCTGTAGCTGAGATGCACGTTACCTCAAGTATCACGTCCACCAAGTCAACGCATGACCTTCCTGTCCTCCTTCTCGTGTCCAGCGACGCGAAGGGCTCGGTACATTCACGTAGGCTTGTCCCGCGACCCTCTCATTATCACGTATGTTTTCACTCGTGACTGGATCTTCTCCTTGATGGCTAGCTTGACGTATAAATGATTCCACTTAGGATCTTGTTACCACAGCGCGTAAAACATTTCACTTCGAGAACGACGCGGCGCTAATGTTTGGCACATCAACTCTCGACGTTTGCCGTGGAATTTGGACTGAATTCGATGAAAGCGCGTACGAGCTGCTTCTTGAATGCTTGGATGAAGTCATTGTAAGGCCTAGTGTACCTCATGAAGATAGGGATGAGGATGGGGACGAGACTAGTACGTTCATGGCCTCCCTATTCTGACGCGCGAGATCTTGAACACTCTATTTTATTCATGCATGTATTGGAACAGACAAGGGTACGACGCGCGAGACCGACCACGTTGTAGACGCCAGACCGATTTTCGAAACAAACTTTGACCATACCATGTCAGATAGACGCCAACCTGATACACCAACAACATTCGTAGGTAGAAGCACTACTGCTCCTTCGGCCCCTTCCAGACACGAACCAAATGTGCCAGCCGAACCGATGGCAACTGTCCAACTTTCTTCCTCTCCACCTCATCTCGAATTCGGGGTTATACCCAACCCTGAACCGGCGGCGCCTCAATCTACCAAGTCTAGCCTTCTAATTCAGCTCGACGTAATGTCTGAACAGAAATCAAGACCATTATCTAGTTCTCGTCAGCGGACACCCGAGGAACGCATTGCTGAGCTCGAGATTGAGGAAAAACCACAGCCCAAATTCAGACCAGCGTCTGCTACTCGTCAAATCAAGAGAGAGACCCCACCAGAGCCTGTGGTCAGAGCTGAACCCCCAACAGCTCGTCAGCGCCTGCGTCATCATCAACACGAACCCAGGGAAGACGTATTCGAAGAGGAGGACGAGTGGGATCATGTGCGTCCTTCCACCGCCGCAACACGGAACGCTTTGGACGCCGGTAAAAAGGAAAGCACTGAGGATAACGAGGACGAGAATTTTTGGCGATTTGGCACCACGAGCGTCGGGCCCTCCTCGGGTTCGAGCCGGAAACAGGAGCCGCTTGCCCGGCCCACAATTTCACCGATATCAAATCCGAGGTCGATGAAGATGGGTTCGACGGACTATCCAGAAGTTAAGAAGGAACCAGAAGATAAAAAGAAGATCCGGACTGCTCGTGCAAGATGTACGTCTCTCCTTGAAAGCCCAAAACTACTGTCTGAATGTGTAATTATGCAGTATCGAGTGTCAACGCGACACAGCTCCCCCGCGCATCTGCGCGGCCTCTCGCGAACTTTCACCAGAGTATTACTATATCCCTTCGTTTCACGTTCGCATCGGCTGACGCGTAAGTACAGACCCAGAAAAGCGCTTCATGGTGACGGTATATGGACCCCGCAACGGTCAAGGCGCAGATTTCCGCACGCGCGGTGGGCACAAGATTAGAAAGGTGCTCGAGAGCGCGTGCAAGACGTTCCAGTTGCCCTTCGAGCGGTATGTCCTTTTTATTTAATCTTGCTGTGGTTCTCTGTTGGGGCCCAGCACATCCGGATCCTTATGTGATACACACGTTGCTGATGACTTCGTTTCTGATTCAATGCACAGCTCTCAACTCGTCCTTGAAGTTGAACACGAGGATGTAACACAGTACTACTGCGATCCTGACGAGACGGTAGGCGCCTGTGGCATCGACACCGACACGCGGCTCTTGGTCCAGGTGGACGGACTGACTGAGGAAGAGCTCAATCAGTATGGCGAGGAGGAAGATGAGGAATGATTTATGGTTGAGTGATGAGTAAAGGGGAGTCTTGTCAATATCTTGCATTGTCGTTGACTACGAATTGGATCCGATTCTTGCCTATTATTTTTTTCTTCCCAGAGCTTGTGGGTAATTGGTTTATTCTGAATTATTTTTTACATGCTTCAAAGTACACCTGTTGACATCAATCGTTGTTTGGCTGGAAGAATTATGGCTCCTCTCCTGCTGTATGATAACTGTATGTCTTGCTCTGTCCTTCGTCGACTATCGCATCATCCGGATGCGTCGAGGCTGAAGATGCTCCAGTTCCTGCTCTTACTCATACTGAAAGGATCAATAGCAATTGGAGAAACGTCGAGGCCAGTGAATATACATCCTAACATGAAGCAGAGCAATTCCAGCACTTTAATCGAATTTTAGTCTTGATCTCTTGTCATACTCTGAATCATGTCTCAACGACCTCTATTGCAAGTCGTTCGACTCCTGCGGAGAATCATCTTACATTCAAAGGTTTTTCTAAAAATGTTCGATTTCATTATGTTATGGATGTATAGCCCGCACTTTCTGATCAGAAGGTTATGCATGCAGTTGTTGAAATTCAATGTATTCATTCATTCGTAGTAAATACACAGTCAGAGTTCAAGAGTAACATTGTACTTTTAAGTCGACCTATCATTTTTCACTGTCTTGAAAGCGGCTCTTCATTGTTTGGAGATGGGGAAGGCGTAGGTAGACCACCTACTTCATTTGGTACATTGAGAGTCGAGGATTTCAAATCTTCTGTGGATATGACCAACCATTAGTTTTTCTCCTTTGTGGATTATTAGTTCTGCTTACTCTCTATAGTTCCAATTACTGTCTGTTTAACTACAAGTTTGCACTTTGAACAGAGTGGCTTTTGGTCCGGATGGATTTGCTGCTGTTCAAAATTAATTGCTTCAGCTTTCCACTCCTTTGGAATCACGTCCGTTACATTTGGAAAGAAGTTGTGTGGCTCATTTGTTAGAATCTGAACCAGGAGGACCTAGATTAATAGACACCGTAAGTGTTAATCCTCAGTCTGCAGTAGAATCGACTGTATTTTGTACCTAGATTAATAGACACCGTAAGTGTTAATCTAGTGTACATTAGTAAGTATAAAGCCCGAATATCTAGTCACTATATTACTCACCCTCAGTCTGCAGTAGAATCGACTGAGGGTGCTTGTCCGTATGTACGCTATATATATATATCGTTGGATGCATTGTCCATAGGGGTGGCCACGATGGTGGCCACGGTGACAAAGGAGGTGTGAAATATGTGATACCGTAAAGTGGTGACGTGCTTACGGTGTTCCTATGTCAGATCTCAACACTCCTCCTCACCGTAAGCACCGCTCCTCCTCGCGCGGAATCCCTGCTATCTTAGACCCATGAGGCTCCGAAGGCGCGTGAACTGGGGGGTAGGCAGGGCTTTAGTGAAAATGTCAGCAACATTGTCTTTTGTATTGACGTAGCGCATCGTGATTTCCTTCGTTGCCACGCATTCGCGCAGGAAATGGTACTTAATGTCGACGTGTTTTACTCGTGAGTGCAAGAGAGGGTCCTCCGATAGGTTTATCGCCGAGTTGTTATCGCAAAGAATGGTTGTGGCCTTATCTGCGGTATGCCCTAGAGCATCCATTACCATCCGCAGCCATATACCTTCCTGTGCCGCCTCAAATGCGGCCATGTACTCCGCTTCACAAGAGGATGCCGCGACCGTTTTCTGTTTTCTGGTCGCCCATGAAACCAGTCCTGATCCTAGTGACCATGCATAGCCCCCTACGCTTTGACGAGTGTCCAAGCAATTTGCCCAGTCAGAATCCGTGAAGCCAGTGAGATTTATGGGTGATCGTCCTCCTAGTTGCAGTCGTAATGTCCTCGTGCCTTTTAAGTATCGAAGAACCCGTATGGCTGCATTCCAATGGGTGAATGAGAATGAGTCGAGGAACTGGGATAGCTGCTGGACTGCATATTGAATGTCGGGGCGCGTCGATATGGCTAGCCAAAGCAGGCTGCCGACTAAATTCCGGTATGGGATACGATTTATCTTTTCAAGTTCTTCTGGGCTCAGCTTTGACCTGTCTATCCGTCGCAGCTTGAGTCCAGGTTCCATTGGCAATGCAAGGGGATTCGCGTCAGACTGGCCATACTGGGTAACTAGTCGATCAATGAGGACGGTCTGTGATAAAAATACTTCGCTGCTCTGCCTGTCCCATTCTACAGCCATCCCCACAATGTGACGAGGCAGCCCGAGGTCTGAAATTACCCATGTTTTCCTCAACTGCTCTTTGAACATGTCATTTGCCAATTTTGTACTTGCAATTGAGAGGAAGTCGTCTACGTGGACACCTGTGATAATTGTCCCTTGTTCATTCTTGCGGTAATATATGCATGCTTCGCATCGAAGTCTGACAAATCCAAGGTTCTTCATCACGTCGTCCAGCGTTTTGTTCCATATACGACCAGCTTGTTTCATCCCGTACAATGGTCGCAATAACTTACATACATATCCTTCCTTCCCTATTTCTTCAAATGCGGGTGGCTGTTGCATGTATAATTGCTCCTCCTTTGGTAGTACCCCGTTCAGAAATGCTGTCTTCACGTCGATCTGGGTGGCATCCCAATTTAAGGTGGCTGCTAGGCTAAGTAAGATCCTCCAGGATTCCGCGCGTGCAGTAGGTGATGTTGTTTTGTCATAGTCCCGGCCTTGGACCATTGTAAAACCTTGAAGCACATGTCGCGTCTTCAGTCTAGTGATGGCGCCGTTCTCATCACGCTTTACAGTGAAGACCGGTCGTCCTTTGAAGATCTTGTGACCTGGCGGTATAGTTTCACGTGGAACCAATTCCCACACTCCCATCTGCTTCAAAGAGTTCAGTTCATCATGGTAAGACTCTCTCCACCTCACCCAGTCTGCCGAATTGCGCGCTTCTTCCAGTGTCTTTGGAGTATCTGGATCTGTCCCTGGACCCACACCAGGTATGTCCCCGATCGCGTTAAGCACCGTCATAACATGATCGAGATCACCATCGTTGCCCACATCAACATCATTCCTGGCTGGTGGTACCTCACGATGGAGGTCCTCCAGGGCTCTGCGACGCGCAGCACGATTCTCCTTGACTCTCTCTGCTGCCTCCTTCAACTCCCTCACAGCTTTTTCCACACGTGTCTTGCTTTGGTCCTCGGGAGCGGCCTTTGCTGTTGGAGTAGGTATCCGGCTTGATCGTTGTGGTTGTGCCTTCTCTGGTGCAAGATGAGGTGGTTCATGTGGAAGTCTATCGTCATCTGGGGGTTGGTCTGGGAGGTCATCAATTTGATTGTCCACGATCCCAGGGATTTGGATAGGTTCATCATCTTCAGGTCGTGGGATTGGGTTAGGCAATGACCCTCTCTCTATTGAGTCGATAGTCTGGAGTTCAGCGCTGGGGGCTTCCTCTTGAGGTGCCGGTGGTATTTCCACTTGAGTCTGGTTGTGACTCTCGATAAACTTGACATGGTAAGAACTGTAGACTCTATTCCTTGATTTGTCATAGCAGCAATACGCTTTGGAATTTGAATCATAACCGATTAGCACGCACTCAATTGATCGCTCGAAGATCTTTGGGTTGTTCTTGCCAAGGATTAAGACAAAGACCCGGCATCCAATTTCGCGAATATATGAATAGTCCGGTTTCTTGCCATACCAAAGTTCATTAGGTGTGATATCCTTGGTAGCAATGGTCTTAGTCATTCCATGAAGATGTGTCGCGGTAAGGTAGAACTTGTCCCACATGAATGGTGGACATCCTGCAGCAAGTCTCATTGATTGTGCCTTCCCCATAATTGTTCGATGCATGCGTTCGACTCGTCCTATATGGGCTGAAGTGTGGGGAGCACCGACTTCTAGTAAGATTCCCTTTGATTTGTACCAATCTTTATGGGCATCTCCATTGAACTCGCCATCTCTTCCAGTGCGCAGGATCTTCAGTTTCAGACCTGTCTCATTCTCACGAGCTTTGATCCAGGCTTTGAGTTCATCGAAACCGTCGTCCTTAGCTTTGAGAGGTATCGACCATGGTTTATTAGTGAAATCATCCACTATATTCATGACATAGAGGTTTCCAGTACGAGATGACACAGCTGCTTTGCCTGTCAAGTCTACCCATATCTTCTCTAGCTTTCTCGTTGCCCTATGCCCAAATCCTTCTTCCCTCTCCTTTGGTACTGGCGTTTGTGCCTGTTTACCGAGGATGCAATGTTCGCATTTAGGAGGCTTTGAGGGGAAAGTTTTGGGCATACCTTCGATCATCCCAGCCTGGGCCATTTGCATCAGGGACTGGTAATTGGCATGACCGAGTCTGTAATGCCATGTTTTGATGTCAGGGGATGCATGCACGGCAAGGGCCTGATCAGTGTAGAGGTTGAGAGCATAGAGATCTTTGTGAGGGATTAGGGTTCCTGTTGCGATGGGCGTATTTGTGGTTCTCCTAATGAGCGTTGCTCCAAGGTCGTCAAAGGTGGTTGTCAATCCTGCACATTTTGCGAGCTTGCAGATGGAGAGTAGTTTTACCGCTGATTTCGGTACGTGTAAGACATCTTTGAGTATCAATTGTTCTCCTCCTTCTAATCGCAGGTGAACATTGCCAATGCCTGTTGCTGCAATAGCTGATCCTCCTACACCTCGGATTGAACGTTCAGGAATCGGGTTTAATACAGCAAAGTCAGAGGACTCTGGGGAGATATGTACGGTTGCGCCGGAATCGAGGTAGAATGGAGAGCTTTCGAATGACATAGTTGAACTGGATAATGCCATTTCTCCAGTTTGCTTGAGGTTGTTATCATTGTGCCAGTCAATGCCCACCCTCAGCTCCTCCTCAAACGCAAGCAAAGTGTCAAATTCTAGCATCTCAACATGTGCCAAAGAATCAGTAGCGGGGAATGAATCGGATGCCAACCCAGCGAACTCAGCCTTTGGAGCACCCCCCTGTGCCGCGATATAGGCAGCAATCGTGTCGGAGTCACCTTCCACGGTGAAGGCGGATCCACCTGATGGTGTTATGGTCACCTTAGACGTTGGTTTCTTCTTGTCCTTTGCCCTACGCTGAGCTTCGTAGTGAGCAATACGGGCCGAGCGCGACTCCTCCACTGTCTTCCCCGCCATACCACCACCCTCCAAGATGCACCACTGTAATGTATGCCTCAGGAAGTTCGAGCGGTTCCTGGACTTACATCCATTACAGATCAGTCTGTCATATTTCGATGTCCTCGCTGTGAAGGCAGTTGGCGTGGTATCTGCAGGTACGGTGTTGGTTTTGTCGGCGTCAATAAGCGTCTGCTCCCCCTCTAAGAATCTCCGAATATCCTGAGGCCCATACCTCTCCATGTCACCGGCCGTAGTGAGGTCCCGTGATATAATGGATCGAATGTGGGCATACGCCTTATCCGAGAGTGCTGAGAGGATTGCAATGGACTTCAGGAGCTCTTTCGTAACCTCCCCAGCATCAAAGGCACGGTCAATTTTCTCGAAGATCAAGTCAGCAGTCTTTGTAAGGGATTCAGACGGAGAACACTTGGTAGTGAGAGCCTCCTGTAGTAGCCGAACCTGCTGTACCGGGACGGCCCCACCATGCCGCTCTTTGAGATACCTCCAGAGCGCCACAGGGTCCCACTGTTCCGTGCATAGCTTCTGCTCTGAGCTCGACAACGCCCTCTTGATGAAGGAACATGCAAGGCGATTGTTAATGGTCCATGCACGGTGAGCGCGTGGTTCGTATGTGGGGTGGGGGGTGGGGGGCGGGCTGAAAACATATTCCCATAGCTGCGCCATAGTGAGTTCAAGGTCCATATTATAAGACCATTCCAACCATTTTCCGTCATCCTTGTCCAGGATATGCCCGGTCCAAGTTGCAGTTACTTTCCCCACTGGCATGACAGTGGGGTTCGAAGATGTATCTACCCTTCGCATTTCAGCGATCTCATCGGCGGTTGGTGACGTCGTGGGTATAGTGGATTCAGTGGGTAGAGTCATGGTGTAAGTAGAGTGCGATAGTGACACAGCACAGAGACAAAGAGATTCTTCTACGCGAGTCGCGTATGCTAGTCCCGCGATTTCCGGGTGATCGGTCGGTTAATAAAACAAGAGAACGATAATCTTGTTAGGTTGTCAGGTACAGATTCAGTTTTCGTCGTACTCTTTATTGTACGTTGCAGCACAAGCCCATAACCTGTTAGAATCTGAACCAGGAGGACCTAGATTAATAGACACCGTAAGTGTTAATCCTCAGTCTGCAGTAGAATTGACTGTATTTTGTACCTAGATTAATAGACACCGTAAGTGTTAATCTAGTGTACATTAGTAAGTATAAAGCCCGAATATCTAGTCACTATATTACTCACCCTCAGTCTGCAGTAGAATCGACTGAGGGTGCTTGTCCGTATGTACGCTATATATATATATCGTTGGATGCATTGTCCATAGGGGTGGCCACGATGGTGGCCACGGTGACAAAGGAGGTGTGAAATATGTGATACCGTAAAGTGGTGATGTGCTTACGGTGTTCCTATGTCAGATCTCAACATCATTTTCCTTCAAGTCTTGCAAGTTGACTTTCATTGAGACACGATGGAAAAAATTAAAGTTGGCAGGAAGAAATGTGGTCTTTGTGCTGCGGTGCAAAAGATCTAGCACCCTTTTCTTCCTTATTTCCCACAGAATGGATACTTCAACTGTAAGCATTGGCAGCTGCAGACCTGATGTGGAATAAGGCACAAATGAGAGACTTGGCTTGTCTTCAAATAGTGGTAGAGGGTGTCCTTTCAAGTTGAATTTAAAGGTCCACACAATACCTCTGGCCAAGCTTTGATTGCCAGTGTCTTGTGGCACAAATCGGCGTGAGTTGATCTCCCATTTATGATCTACTCTTTCTTCAGTGGTTTTTGAGCCCGATTGTTTCCCAATGTGTAAGCCAGGACTTGTGGACAATATGGCCGATAGGCCACCAATTTTGGACTGTTCTTCTTGAGATTTAATGATTTCATGACTATGCACACATTGTGGTGACCAAGATATAACGGCTTGAGTAGGAAATGCCCCAATCTTCACTCGGCAAGAAGTTGAAATGTAATGCTCTGGCATATATGTGAGATAAAGTTCTGTCATATTGACTTTCAGCAACAAATCTCTAGGATGTTTGTGAGGATTGCCATCACAGTCAACCTAATTCTATCATGAACAATGAGAAATCAGACTTGAATTGTCACTCACATTGAGACCACAAACCACAGTAGAAAATTCATTTCCATCATTGCTAGTGACGGAAGACACAGAGTGAATTTTGACAATGTTTTGACTAGCATTGTTGTCACTTCTTCCACCTTCTGGATCACTTCCACCTCCATCTCCACCCTCATTTCCATCTTGTGGATCTCTACTTCCATCTTCATCCCCATTATCATCACCATTTCCATCATTTTTGCTAGTATATCCATTTCCACCTTGACCACCTCTATTACTGCCACCACTACCACCACTACCTTCATTATCATTTCCACTGCCACCTGCACTTCCTGTGCTTTCATTTCCACTCCTGCCTTGGCCTTCTAATCCATTGTTACTGTCATTTCCACTACTATCATAGCTTCCACTACTTTTGTAAACCATTTGATCTTTTCCCTTCAAGCCACTCACAGCTAAAGCAGGATGACCCAATTTAGTCTGCTCAGTTTCAGACTTTTCACTATCATCACTCTCAAGGCCTCTCTCAGCTGAGTTCTGCAGCCAACTATTTGGAGTTATTACAACTCCCTCAAAGGGAGATGCCAATTCTCTTAATGAGATATGCAATTCATCTGAAATTTCTTCATTGAGGACAATGTATATATCTTGTTTTGGTTCTGGAAGACCAATTGTATTGATGTCAAATCCAGAATGAAGAGAGAAAGTGCCTGTATAGCCTGCATGTGTAAGAGTTTGATGGATATGAGGTATAATGTCCTCAGCATGTAACTGGGCATGATCAGGAGTGATACAGAATGTAGAAATCTTCCAGGGATTCTCTTCTGCAGGAAGTGGTTTTGTAGTGAGTACTTCTCCCTCAGCTTTTTCTAGTTTTTCACCTTTCTGAAATGTTGTGGCTAGATTAGACATAGCTTGAATGGTATCTGGATGATCAGCTTCAAAGGCTTCTCTCCTGATTTTGAGCACTTCTTGCTCAAAATTTTCTGCTTCCTCTAGCTTTCCACCTTTCTTGAATGTTAAAGCTAAGTCAGACATAGCTTCAATAGTATTTGGATGTTCAGTTTCAAAGGCTTGTCTCCTGATATTAAGCACTTCTTGCTGAAGCTTTTCTGCTTCCTTTAGCTTTCCACCTTTCCAGAATGTTAAAGCTTGGCTAGACATAGCTTTAAAAGTATTTGGATGATTAGCTTCAAAGGCTTCTCTTCTAATTTTGGGCACTTTTTGTTGAAGCTTTTCTGCTTCCTTTCGCTTTCCACCTTTCCAGAGTATTGAAGCTAGCCCAAATATGGCTTGAATGGTATTTGGATGATTAGCTTCAGAGGCCTTTTCCCTCATTTTGAGCACTTCTTGCTCAAGCTTTTCTGCTTCTTCTAGCTTTCCACTTTTCCAAAATGTTGCAGCTAGATTAGACATGGCTTGAATAGTATCTGGATGATCAGTTCCAAAGGCTTCTCTCCTAACTTTAAGCACTTCCTGCTCAAGCTTTTCTGCTTCTTCTAGCTTTTCCTCTTTCCAGAATGTTTCAGCTAGGTTATACATAGCTTGAATAGTATCTGGATGAATACTCCCAAGCTCTTCTTTGCACTCTCTGAGCACTTGTTGCTGAAGCTGCTCTGTGTCACTCCACAAGTGTGCAATAGAAAAAATTCTCTGCAATCTCTGGGCCAATTTGTAATTTTCACATTTATAATTCAAATGATTCATCAATGCATGAAGATGCAGCACCCATTGAGCAGCATTATTATAATTCAAATCTTCATCTCCTAAACAATAAAACAGCTGTTGTGCACATTTTTTGGCTTTTCTCTGCTGATCTTCTGATAATGATTCATAAGCCCAACTATGGACAAGTGAATGGATTTCTAACAGCATAACATCTTTTCCTTGTATTTCCACCAATGAATAAAATCTGAGCATATCAACTGCTTCTTCCAGTAATGTATCACTCCAATCTTTTTTATTTGTAGAAAATATTTTAAGAAAGTCCTGCAGCTCTTGTGTGTCTATTTCATGAGTAGTAATTAGACTTTTCCATGCTCTTTCAAGGATTGACATGGGTATCTTAGAGTTATGTAGCACACTACATAACATAAGAATAGCCTTTGCTTTTTCATCTAGCTTTTGATAACTCAAGTCCCAAGTAGCAAAAACAGATAATTGATATTTGTCTATTTTTTGCTTTCTTATTTCTGCTAGATATCTTGGCATGTCTTTTTTATACCTTTCAAGATACTGCTTTACTTCAATATATTGATTGTGAAAAAGATAATTTCCTGCTTGGATAATAGCCAATGGTAAGAGGCTCAACTCTTTGACAAGTTCCATAGCAGCTTCCTGCTCATTTTTTGCTCTCCGACTAGTCTTATAAAAAACTGCTAAAGAGTCTTCAAGTGTCATTTCTGCAATTTTTTGATGATTTTCAGGGGCATATATCTTAGATTCTTCATTTCTGCTTGTTATAAGAATATTACCATGACTGCAGTCAGGAAAGAATTCATGCAGATTCATGTCAGGGTCATCAGTGTTATCAAAAATCATCAACCATTCTTTTTTTTGGTAACAAAGCCATATGAGAGCAGCAGCAGGTGTGTCATCAGTCATTTTAACACTTTGGGTAAGTAAAGTCAAGGACTGTTCAATTGATGCTTTAGAGCTGGCATTTATCATATATATGGAAGAAAATCTAGTGAATAAAATTAGACCATGACTTGGTAAAAATGCAATTGTTTCATACCTGCTTCCAAACTGAGAACAAAATTTTTGTGCAATTTGTGTCTTTCCAGCTCCACCAGGGCCATGCAACACATAGTGTCGCTGCACTTGCATCTTAAATGAAGACACATGAGGATCAAAGTACTTTTCAAGATCTGACAAGATGTCTTCTCTGCCAACAAACAGTGGAGATGGAGCAGGAACAATGGGAAGAAATTTTTCTTGTTCAGAAGATGTTTTTTTATTGGAACTATTGATAGCTGTAGTTCCACCTCCTAGTAAAAAATGTCACAAATAATCCAATCAAAGAAGTTGAAAAACATACGAAGAGCCTTAAAAGTGGTCTTATGAGGACAAATACATAAAATGTTTAAAAGAATATTCAATTGAGATGCATTTTTGGCCTCCTCCAAATAAGCCAAAGTATGTGTTTGAATTTCTCCTTTTTTGTTCCAGTCATCTACAGCCATCTCTTGATTTACACTAAGCCTATAAAACAAGCCAGGTATTTGTGAATAATTTTTAGCTGATTGTTCAGCTTGATTTTCACAATTGGTGGCTATCTGATGAAAAAGCTCAGTTATTTTTGAGCTAAAAGCACTATTGGACTTCCAAGAAATATGATCAAAATTTCCTGCTCCTATATTTACTAGGCATGCCACTGGTTGAGAAAGACCAAACACCATTTCAGCTTCTTCCAAAGTAAGATTTGTTGGATTGCTATAGCCCAGACCTGCACCAGCAAAGGATTCAGAAACTCCAAAAAAACCAATAGACACAGGTTTGAAGAGATCAGGAGCAGCAGTGGTGGCACGAGCAGCTTGAACCACAGTACAGTTATAACCTTGATCATCTGATACCTTGTATGTCCTGAAGATTCTTGGTAGTGTCAAATTAACAGAAGGAAGAGCCACCACAAAACTTGAAAAGTAATTACAGTGTCAGCTGAGAAACAAAGATAGAAAAAACATTACCTTCTACAGACAGGATCATCCTCTTGCATCAAGACATCTGGTGGAAATTTAGCAGATTGCAAGATATCCCTCATACCATCCTCAAATGGAGTTGCCTTGAACTTCTCAGCCAGACTTGACTTCTTGACATCTGAGAAAACCTTCTGGCAGAACAAGACATACTGCTCAATAGCCAAATCAATAGGCATACGGAGTCGGCCAAGCATCAGTGCAATGACTCTGATATACCAATATTGAATAGTCAACGTTGTAATAATGCTTCACCACATACCCTCCTGTTCCAGCTCCACCAATCATATCGAAATATTCACAAGGCTTGGGCAGAGATTCCAAATTCTCCAAGCGCATAAGGCGGAACATGATTTCTCAGAGAATGATAAGCTCAGATAAGCCACGTACACCACCGTCATCTGGATGATCATTCAGATAATGTAGTAATTGTGACTTGCACTCAAGCATACCCAAGGACAAAATCCTCAAACCGCGTTGTTTTTGGTCTGTGTTGGTATTCTGCATAGCGTCGATTATCGAAGTTTGGGGAAGGAAAGGAAGAACTGAGCTATACTTAATGATTCGTGGGAGAGAGTTGCTCTCACGCTTGGGCCTCGACTACACACGTGAACAAGCGCAAATACAGCTCACACAAGGCTTGGTCAAGCTTTTTTGGACAGTGCCCTATGGAACGATATGGTCCACATCCCTGATTCAACAAATAATGGATGCATCTCGAGAAGGTGAGCTCTTAAGGTCGTTTGCGTATAAGAGTAGCGTCGACGATGTCTTCCACTGACAGGTCAAATTTACATAGCGAAATAGCTAGAGAATAAATCCTATTATTCTTCAAAGACACTTACAGTCGCGATCGCTATTCCGCGACCACTAATGGTCGCAGCGCGCACGTCCTTTATTCACTACACTCTGCGCAGGGCGTCTTCGTGTTCATATCGCGCACAATTTCTCCTTGGCACTGCCAACAATAAATCCTCCACACCGATACACCGCCATCTCTCCGCCTATGCCTCGCCTGCTTTCGCCCCCACTGCCCGCACCCGCCCAACCCCGTCGCAGCCACACTCACCAGCGACAACAAGGTGTGCATTTGGGACCTCCGCGGTTCCCGCCGCTCCTCCCCTCACCGACGCCTGCTATGGGGTTTCACGAGCACCCGTTAAACGAGCACATGACCGCGGTCAAGGCGCTCGCGTGGCATGTGTCAGGCGCCTTCGTCGCGACCGGCGGGGCACGCAGGATAAACGCATCCGGTTCTGGAACAGATCAACGGGACGATTGTCAACGAGCTCGACACAGGCTCCCATGTGCGGTGGGTTTTCCTTGCTGACGACGTCATTTCCCCCCTCGCACACAAGTTTGCAACCTCATATGGTTGCTGACGTAGCACGAGCTCGTATCGACACACGGGTTCTCTTCGACGACCGCGCAGAACCAGATATGCATATGGAAGTACCTGACGCTCTACATGGTCGCGTCGCTCACGGCACACTAACCGCGTGCTGTACCTCGCGATGAGCCCCGACGGCGGGACGATCGTCACTGGCGCCGGCGACGAGACGCTCCGGTTCTGGAATGCGTTCCCGAGGAGGGAGAGCCGGAGAAAGGCAGGGAAATTATTGCAAGTTGATCAGGTAGAGGTAGCGTGGACGGACTTCCTCTCTATTTCTCTCTCTTTTTCCTCTCTCGTCAACACATCGTCACACACATCGCACACGTACACATACATATCGATACATATACATATGCCTGCTTTCATCTATCCTTAGTGATCTCGCTCGTGTTGAATCAGAGGTCAGGCAGTAATTATTTGTATTTCTTATTATTCTCGAATCAATTTGTTTCTGCTTTTTTGGGGAAAGGAATTGCCAGGTTCCTTCGCTCGAAACATTGAATGTGAGAGGTCCGTGTGAGCTGTGATGAGTGGGTGGGTGGGCCAAACCATCGGAGCTCACTTGCTAAGCATCGATGTGTCGAGCAGACTCAGCTGCCTCATGTTTCTGAGGCTGCCGAGCCCAGGGTGTGGCGGGTGGGTCGAAAAAATCAGTTTGAGGGGCTATGTGGCCAGAGAGTGTCTATGGCAGTGGTGGCGAACGGAGAGATTTATCGTTTGCCACACGTGCTGACTCAGCCACATCGACCCAATTCTCGGGTCACTCTCGTTCCTCGTGCTCTCCAAGAACGCCGCCTATGTGATTTTCTTTTCGCCCGGTCTGGGCTTGAGATGGGATGTAGTAGTGGACTTCCAGGTGAAGTTCGTACAACGGGTCCTTGGTGTGCAAAGGCCTCGACAAACTCCTTAACGGACAACTTAAACCCATGCAATGTATGACCGCGATCTTTCCTTGAAGGGCGCAACCAAAGGCTAGTGTCTAGTAAGTAAAGAATAAAAACCACGTACCAGTGTATTATGAAACACTTATGTACGACATTACTCGATGACTTGAAAGATGCATATAACCATCCAGGGAGAGTGGAGTAAGCGGAGAGACCGGCACTACAGTCGTCTCCTCTCCGTTCGCCACCCCGGGATATAAATCGGGGTCATATTACCTCAAGTATCACGTCCACCAAGTCAACGCATGACCTTCCTGTCCTCCTTCTTGTGTCCAGCGACGCGAAGGGCTTGGTACATTCACGCAGGCTTGTACCGCGACCCTCTCATTATCACGTATATTTTGACTTGTGACTGAGTCTTCTCCTTGATGGCTAGCTTGACGTGCAGATGATTTCACTTAGGATCTTGTCACCACAGCGCGTAACACCTTTCATTTCGAGAACGACGCCGCGCTAATGTTTGGCACATCAACTCTCGACGTTTGCCGTGGAATTTGGACCGAATTTGATGAAGGCGCGTACGAGCTGCTTCTTGAATGCTTGGATGAAGTCATTGTAAGGCCTAGTGTACCTCATGAAGATAGGGATGAGGATGGGGACGAGACTAGTACGTCCATGTTCTCCCTATTCCGACACGCGAGATCTTGAACACTCTACATATTTTATTCATGTATGTATTGGAACAGACAAGGGTACGACGCGTGAGACCGACCACGTTGTAGACGCTAGACCGATTTTCGAAAAAAACTTTGACCATACCATGTCAGATAGACGCCAACCTGATACACCAACAACAATCGTAGGTAGAAGCACTACTGCTCCTTCGGCCCCTTCCAGACACGAACCAAGTGTACCAGCCGAACCTATAGCGACTGCTCAACTTTCCTCTCCATTTTATCCCGAATTCGGGTTTATACCCAACCCTGAACCGGCGGCGCCTCAATCTACCAAGTCTAGCCTTCTAATCCAGCTCGACGTAATGTCTGAACAGAAATCAAGACCATTATCTGATTTCCGTCAGCGGACACCCGAGGAACACGATGCAGATTGAGGAAAAACAACAACCCAAATTCAGGCCAGCGTCTGCTATTCGTCAAATCAAGAAAGAGACCCCACCAGAGTCTGTGGTCAGACCTGAACCCCCAACAGCTCGTCAGCGCCTGCGCCATCATGAACCCGAACCCAGGGAAGACGTATACGAAGAGGAGGACGAGTGGGATCATGTGCGTCCTTCCACCGCCGCAACACGGGACGCTTTGGACGCCGGTAAAAAGGAAAGCACTGAGGATAACGAGGACGAGAATTTTTGGCGATTTGGCATTACGAGCGTCGGTCCTTCCTCGGGTTCGAGCTGGAAACAGGAGCCGCTTGCCCGGCCCACAATTTCACCGATATCATATCCGAGGTCGATGAAGATGGGTTCGACGGACTATCCAGAAGTTAAGAAGGAACCAGAAGATAAAAAGAAGATCCGGACTGCTCGTGCAAGATGTACGTCTCTCCTTGAAAGCCCAAAACTACTGTCTGAATGTGTAATTATGCAGTATCGAGTGTCAACGCGACACAGCTCCCCCGCGCATCTGCGCGGCCTCTCGCGAACTTTCACCAGAGTATTACTATATCCCTTCGTTTCACGTTCGCATCGGCTGACGCGTAAGTACAGACCCAGAAAAGCGCTTCATGGTGACGGTATATGGACCCCGCAAGGGTCAAGGCGCAGATTTCCGCACGCGAGGTGGGCACAAGATTAGAAAGGTGCTCGAGAGCGCGTGCAAGACGTTTAAGTTGCCCTTCGAGCGGTATGTCCTTTTTATTTAATCTTGCTGTGGTTCTCTGTTGGGGCCCAGCGCATCAGGATCCATACACGTTGCTGATGACTTCGTTTCTGATTCCCTGCATAGCTCTCAACTCGTCCTTGAAGTTGAAAGCGAGGAACAGTACTACTGTGATCCTGACGAGACGGTAGGCGCCTGTGGCATCGACACCGACACGCGGCTCTTGGTCCAGGTGGACGGACTGACTGAGGAAGAGCTCAATCAGTATGGCGAGGAGGAAGATGAGGACTGATTTATGGTTGAGTGATGAGGATAAGGGGAGTCTTGTCAATATCTTGCATTGTCGTTGACTTCGAATTGGATCTGGATCTTGCCTATTGTTTTTTCTTCCCAGAGCTTGAGGGTAATTGGTTTACTCTGAATTAATTTTCCAGATGCTTTAAAGTACTGTGGACATCAATCGTTGTTTGGCTGGAAGAATTATGGCTCCTCTCCTGCTGTATGATAACTGTATGTCTTGCTCTGTCCTTCGTCGTCTATCGCATTATCCAGATGCGTCGAGGCGAAAGATGCTCCAGTTCCTGCTCTTACTCATACTGAAAGGATCAATAGCAATCGAAGAAACGTCGAGGCCAGTGAATATGTCTCCTAAGATGAAGCAGAGCAATTCCAGCATTTCAATCGAATTTTAGCCTTGATCTCTTGTTATACTTTGAGTTGTTCGACTCCTGCGGAGAATCATCTAAGACTCAAAGGCTCTTCTAAAATGTTCGATTTAATTATGCTACGGATGTATAGCCTGCACTCTCTGATCAGAAGGTTAGGTATGCAGTTGTTATTGAAATTCATTTATTCGTAGTAACTACACAGTCAGAGTTCAAGAGTAACATTGTACTTATAAGTCAACCTATCATTTTTCACTGTCTTGGAAACGGCTTTTCATTGCTTGGAGATGGGGAAGGTGTAGGTAGACCAACTACTTCGTTTGGGACATTGAGAGTCAAGGATTCCAAATCCGCTGTGGATATGACCAACCATTAGTTTTTCTCCTTTTTTGATTATTGGTTCTGCTTACTCTCTATAGTTCCAACTACTGTCTGTTTAAGTACAAGTTCGCACTTTGAACAGAGTGACTTGTCAACCGGATGGAATTTCTGCTGTTCGAAATTAATTGTTTCAGATCCTTTCCACTTCTTTGGAATCATGTCCGCTACATGTGGAAAGAAGTGGTGTGTCTCATTTTCCTCCAAGTCTTGCAAGTTGACTTTCATTGAGACACGATGGAAAAAATTCAAGTTGGCAGGAAGAAATGTGGTCTTAGTGCTGCGGTGCATAAGCAAAAGATCTAGCACCCTTTTCTTCCTTATTGCCCACAGAATGGATATTTCGACTGTGAGAGTTGGCAGCTGCAGACCTGATGTGGAATAAGGCACAAATGATAGACTTGGCTTGTCTTCAAATAGTGGTAGAGGGTGTCCTTTCAAGTTGGGTTTCAAGGTCCACACAATACCTCTGGCCAAGCTTTGATTGCCAGTGTCTTGTGGCACAAATTGGCGTGAGTTAATCTCCCATGGATGATCTACTCTTTCTTCAGTGATTTTTGAGCCTAATTGTTTACCAATGTGTAAGCCGGGACTTGTAGACAATATGGCTGATAGGCCACCAATTTTGGACTGTTCTTCTTGAGATTTAATGATTTCATGACTATGCACACGTTGTGGTGACCAAGATATAACGGCTTGAGTAGGAAATGCCCCAATCTTCACTCGGCAAGAATTTGAAATGTAATGCTCTGGCATATATGTGAGATAAAGTTCTGTCGTATTGACTTTCAGCAACAAATCTCTAGGATGTTTGAGAGGATTGCCATTAAAGTTGACCTGAATCTATCATGAACACACCTGTACAATGAGAAATCAGACGAGTTGTCACTCACATCGAGATCACAAGTCACAGTAGAAAATTCATCTCCATCATTGCTAGTGATGGAAGACACGAAGTGAATTTTGACAATGCTTTGACTAGCATTGTTGTCACTTCTTCCACCCTCTGGATCACCTCCACCTCCACCTCCACCCTCATTTCCACCTTGTGAATCTCTACTTCCATCTCCATCCCCACTGTCTTCACCATTTCCACCATCTTTGCTAGTGTATCTATTTCCACCTTGACCACCTCCACCACTGCCACCACCACTACTGCCATCTCTACCTTCATTTTCATTTCCACTTTCACATACATTTTCTGTACCCTCATCTTCACTTCTGCCTTGACCTTCTAAATTGTCATTTGCAATTCCACTACCATCAGGACTTTCACTGCTTTTGTAAACTGTTTGATCCTTTCGTTGCAAGCTGCTTACAGCTATAGCAATATGACCCAGTTTAGTCAGCTCAGTCTCAGACTTTTCACTATCACCAGTTCCAACACCTCTCTCTGTGTTCTGCAGCCAATCATTTGGGGTTATCACAACTCCTACAAAGGGGAATGCTAATTCTCCTAATGAGCAATGCAATTCATCTGAGATTTCTTTATTGAGGACAATGTATATCTCTTGTTTTGGTTCTGGAAGACCAATTGTATTGATGTCAAACCCAGAATGGAGAGAAAAAGTGCCTGTATAGCCTGCATTTTTAAGGGTTTCATGGACAATTGGTTTAATTTCTTCAGCATGTGACTGGGCATGGTCAGGAGTGCTGTAAAATGTAGAAATCTTCCAAGGATTCTTCTCTGCAGAAATATCATCACTTGCAGTTCTTTTCTCATCAACTAGCTGGCCTTGACCAAGAAAGACTCCTAATGTATTCAAGATTTGAGATTTATTTCTTAACTTCATTGAAGACGGAGGAGGCATAATGACAGGAATTTTTGAGAAGTTTGGAATGCAGTCAAACTCCTCAGCATCAGCAAGCTTGACAGAGCCACTTATTTGATGGCAAGATTCTTGAGTCATAGATACAGTGGCCTTTGGAATGTTTAGAATGTGATCAAGCTCATCAGCATCAATGGGCTTGACAGAACCACTTGTTTTGTGGTGAGATTGAGATGACCAAAACCTGTTGCTTTCTGAAATTATAGAGGCAGAGGTTTTTGAGCTCTTTAAAATACAATCAAGTTCATCAGCACTAATAAGCTTCGTAGGACTGCTTGTTTTGTGGTGAAATTTTGGAAATGAAAACCCATCAATTTTTAGAGGTGGTTGAATTTCTTTCAGAACCATTGGTTCTAGAAAGTGAACAATCTCAGCAGAAGATGGTCGACCCCAGTGAGAATGGCTCCAACAACGTGTCATAAATGACCATATCTTTTCAGTCAATCCCCATAAGGTCCAAGATTGACTGTAAGCTTCTGGACGTGCAGGGTGATCACCTTTGATAATCTTAGACTTGAGTTCAATGTCATCAAAGGCTGAAGGATATAGTGGTTTGTCTATGAATATCTTTTTTCCACCTTAATAATGATCTGAGTATGTGAAGGAAGATATACCTCATAGCAAACACATCCATAAGCATAGATGTCACTTGACATACTCTGGTTGACACCTGGATAAAAAGTTTCAGGAGCCTTCCACTTAAAGCTATCTGATTCAATATAGGGATAACACCCCTCAAGATCTTGATTCCTTCCAATAGCTTCCTGGTCTAATGTTGCAGAGCCAAAGCCCGCCAAAAGTGCTTGGCCAGTACTACTGATTAAGACATTTCTCTCAAGGAGACTCAGCACAAAGTAATGTTTGAATGATAGATCACATACACCTCTCAAGTTCCCATGTACAATGTTATTGTTGTGCAAATACAAAAGGCCACTAGCCACATCATTTGCCTGATGATTCAATCAAAACCACAAAGAGGGAAAGCAATGAAAAGAACTGACAAGTAACAACCGGGAAACCTTAGAATAACGCTTCAAGTACTCATTGAGGTTTCCATACTCCATCCATGGTGAAACTATCAAATACTTGCCACCAGAATGGAATATACCATAAATAGTCTGGACATTTGGGTGTGATAGTTGCCTTGTTGTTATTGATTCTCTCAAATATCTATATATCTGTAAGATTTTAGAAAAATGTGGGCCAGATAATCAAATACAGAATTGATGAGACCCACTGGACGAGTTTCTTTAATGCTGACAACTTTTCCCTCAAACTTGCCCTTGTATATTCTGGCAAATGCTCCAATCTTGATAGGCTTCTCCTTGTCATCGAACACAACATCCTTCAGTTCATAAGAAATAGGAAGAAGATAGGACAATGATGAAATCCTATGTATTGCAGTGATGAGGTTGATACGAAAATGAGGATCCAATTCATGTGAATCAAGCAGCTGATGGACACCTAAGCAATTATATATACAGGAGAAGGAAAAAGGCACTTCTTGAAAAGAGTTAGTCAGCCGCTGCATATCTGGTACATCGACCCGGGAAAACGAAAAATTTCTGTCTTGAAAAAACAATTCTAACTGAGCTATGAGAGTCTTTGTGCTGGCATCGTGATCATAAGTAGCCATCTCCGAGTGGAGTGCTTTCACTGGTGTACTTGACTCGGCGTAGGTAGATATCAATCATAGTAACATAGTAACAGAGTGGGATAAAAATGAACTCACCCAGAGTGCGGTGGGCACCATAGTTCAGTCATATTGGGAGGTGCGAAGCGAGGACGAATGTGTGAGAATGGGAGAGGTTCATATATAAGTATGTAAGGTGACAATCTTTATAATCATGGAAAGAACCGGGATATCAACATGAGACTAAGCATAGCCAAGGGATTCGCTAAACCTTATCAACGAAACAGTAGTTTTGTGAGCCAAATCTTACCAAATCTAAGTCTGAAATGCGAGTTTGACGCCTCAAAGCGGAAATCTTGATCCATGATTTTGAACGCACCTGGAGCACCACGCATCGTGTTTAATAACGGCCTTTGAGGCCCATTATCTTGACAATCGGTGATATATCGATCGATGGGCCGTTGCGTGATATGAAAGCTGTTTCGGAAAGTAATTACGATAGCAAGCAACGTCGGGTGTGTAGTTTCAACTCTGCCTTCGATGATCCAGCGAACGGGGACATAGGAGCCACTGTGAAATGATATGCACAGTCTTAGGGTCATAAAGAGTGAACGTGATCAACAAGATTATGATCGAGTATGGTGGGAAGACGGCAGACAAGCTTTTGACCTAGGCGCGATGAAGCAGTCGTTCAAACAGTGACATGGGGATGCCCTCTTCGCGATGACCATCCTTCCTCTTCGTCAAAGTCAGCTCGTATGAGGTATCGAAGGTCTGTCCGTGCAAAGTCAGCGAACGGACGACTTAAACCCATGCAATTTGAGCCGCGATATTTCCTTGAAGGGCGCAACCAAAGGCTAGTGTCTAGTAAGTAAAAATGATGGTTAAACCATGCGCCGGGGCACTATGAAACACTCACAACAACACTCAATGAATTGAAAGATGCATATAGCCATCCAGGGAGGGTCATTTCTTTGGAGTAGTGTTTGGTGTAGCGGAGAGACCGACGCCATAGTCGCCTCCTCTCCGCCCGCAACCCGGGAATATGAACCGGGGTCATAGATTGAATGTGACTAGATAATAGGATGTGGTCAGGCACAACATCAGCTTCAAGCTCCATAGCTCCGCCTTGGACTTTATTGGTTCCAGGAGACAAGGTATAAAAATTTCTGGAGCTGCGGTCATTCAAAGTGTACTGTACAGCGTTTCAAAACATCACATGGGGATTCGAAGCCTGGATTGTTTCAATAGACATGGACAGGCATTGCCTGAAAAGCCCTGGTATCTTTTCAAGTACGCACAGGAAATGGTGTACTGGGTAATGTTTGCCCTGGCGGTCCAACAGTCACACCAAGATCCGCAACTTCTCCTGTCTCAATATCGTACACCCATCCATGAATGAATACGCCAATGCGCTCTGTATCCGTTTCCAGAGATTTATAATGCTAATTCAAGGAGTAAAATGGAGAGCTTGATCACAAGAGACGAGTAAGAACATACGTTGGATATAACTAGTGAACGAGCAATGCGTCGTACATTCGCCTTGACATTCTCTTCAACAAGTGCACGAAACCCGGCTGACAAGTATGGTCGGAATCAATACAAATTGTCAGCCAGATATAGTCCGTAGCACGGACCATCATGTAGATGTGGTGGTGTCGACTTCTCCTTTCGTGCTGCACGGTGATGAGCGATCTCTGGCCTTTGGAGGGTAAATCCAATCCTAAGCATTTAACTCGATACATAGTCACACCTGTCAGACGTCTCATAAATATGCCGTATCGGTGCAATCCATGCTTGTACGGGATCGTCTTGGTCACGAACGTCGTGTGGAAGAGTAGCAGCAGCCACGCCGCCACAACCGTAATGTCCCATCACAACGACGTGTTTGACGCGTAGAGTTTCAACAGCATATGCGAGGACAGCTTTCCTGTTCGTCCAGATAATGATTATGTGAGTGGGTACAGGCAGGGGAGAGGGACACACGAATTGAGATCATGTTCATGGAATTGGTTCGCAACGTTGCCGGTGGTAAAGAGAACTCCAGGTTCTACAGAAAAGATGACTTGTTCGCCGACCCTGCTATTCAGTTAACAAGACAGGAAGAAAGGAAGATGCACCGTGACGCACCTGCTATCTGAACAATCTAACAGCAAAAACGGCGGCCCTGCAGTCGCAAGTCAATTTGTACAACTTCAATAAGGTTAGACATCTCAGCCACGTACGCTGCCCCTGAGCTGCGAGGTCCTTCAACACGTTCGGTGTCGCCGACGCCGCTACTGCATCGCGAAACCGCTGATTTCCCCGGTACAGAGCCTCGATCTCAGGCGGAAAAAAGATGCTTGTGCTCGTTTGTGGGACTGCAGGGTCAAGACATGCAGGTGTGGGGATGCGGTTAAGCAGCTCCCATGTGTGTCCTTTGTGGCTGGTTGAGCTTGAACACGTCCTCGACGTTCCCCAGACGACGCGGGCTGTACGCAGGATTTGGTGCAGACGTGGCGCTGTGGCTCGGGCGCGTAAAACTGCGAGTGGCATTAGGGAAGACGGTCGAGTCTAACCAGCATTGGCGTCAGCGATGGTCCGGTGGCTGTACAAGGTACTCCGAAGGGCACACCTTACATAAACTTTGTAAAACAAGTTTTTTCCACCTTTGCTCCTCTTTGCTCTCAACTCTGATTCCTATTCAAACGTCCGCGACATTCTGCGCTGTGCGTGGCTTGCCTTTTTGTCAACACGGGAAACAATGTGTCAGTTCTTCTGGACTGAAAGAAGCTTCTCAATTCCAACGACTGGCACAGAATATGTTTCAACGCTCCTTCCTGGGCTCGCTCCTCTCGCACAGGACAGGGAAAACCCTCGGTCTCGCACACATCAAAATTAAACACGTTCCATATAGCGAATAAATATTCCAGGCACGAGTTTCAAAGTGAGATTATACGCCCGCTCCATCATGCATGCCCTACTGCATCGCTCGTCTCATCCTGAAGTATCAACGTGAAAGAACTTGGCGACCTGGAATCTAATGGCATGTCTCTTCTGGTCAAGAATTGGCTAGGTACATCTCGTTATTGCATACCTGGTCCGAAAAGCTCTTGATAATCCCGCATGGCTCCGTGTAACCTAACCTTGCGTTGTACTAAGGCGATGGTTGCCTCTTCATCCCTTGCTCTCACGTTGGCAGGCCTATTGTTCTCCTTGATCTGTGCGCTCAAGGAGGCTTCCTGTTCAATGTATTGAATTTTCTTCAGTTAAATGATTAGCTGTAGTAAGTACCTGAACTCTGAAAGCCAATTGGAGGCACGCGTCGTGTGTATTGCGGGCTTGCTTTACCATTTTACGGTATCGCCGGGTTTTGGTGAGAATGTTCATATCCTCGTTGCTAGCTTTGAGAAGACCGTTGATAATAGTGTCTATCCTATGAAGTGAGAGCTCCTCAGCGATCAGGAAAATTTTAGACGGAAAATAATTAACTTTCGACAATCGTCAAAAAGAGTATCGTGCATCTGCCGGTCAAGCGTTTGTTGAACCGATCCAAGTGTTTCTAAAGCAGATATCACAGTCTTTTTAGCGTCTGTCAGAGGCAGTCTAATCTTGGATGATTTATTCCTCGAAAGTGGTCGAGAGATGATGGGGACCATAAATGAGTTTATGGTCGCTGCGACGAAAGTCTCAAAAGCAACCATTGAAGGGGCTAAAGAGTTGGATGGACCGGCCTGAATAACTTGTATATTCATCACTAAGATTCGCGTCTTTAAATGTCTGTCTATATGGCAGGAGGAAATTACGATATGTGTAACCATGTAAAACCCAATGTTGTACGTTGAGCCATTGTTTCAATCCCCTTTCAGAACAAAAGGAATCTCGTATCAACCTATACGAGAAGTCAAGAACCTCACGATGTCTGTCACGGTCGATGAGTTGTTGTTTGGGCCCACTTGATCAGATGGATCTGAATTCCACGCTGTCAAGCTCATCATTCTTTCTTACGGAGTTATCCTCTTACCATGCGGGTCAAAGTTTGTGACGTTCAACAAGAAGCTGGCTGTCCACGAAAACGAGCAAGAACTTGAATAACGGGTGACCCTTGTTATCTATCAAGGTTCGTTCCCACCTGTTCCCACGACGCGACCATCGCAATGTCCCCCCACGATTTCCGACTCGAAGAAGGCTTCGAACCTGGAGACCTCTCTCCTAGAGAAAGCTTTTGGCGCGATCACTACACATTCCTCAAGAAGAACGGCTACACGCTACGAGACCGTTACAATCCAGACAGGGTTCTGACCTGGAAGAAGCAAAAGAGTACATCCAAGAACTTTATAGATTTTGAAGATGGCCAATATAGTCGAGTAAGCATTGCCATTCATTAGCAGCGCAGTCGTTGAAATAAAGGTTGATTTTGACAGCATGGTAAAATCTTGGATGCAATTGGTACTGATGGCACTCTTGTTGTGCTGAAGGATGTCAATATTGATACCAATGAGCAAGAAATCCGAATTGGAAAATACTTCTCCTCTGAAGCATTTGCCACACATCCCAAGAACCATTGCGTGCCATTTTTAGACGTCATAAAACCACGAGAAGGTTCACAGACGGCGTTTATCGTCATGCCATATTTACTTGAAACCAACTATCCGTCTTTTCAAACTATTGGGGAGGTAGTCGATTATTTTCGGCAGATTTTTGAGGTGATATCCTTTTCACTTGGCCTTCATTGTTTCTTAAGTAAATTATCTGACAGGGATTACGATTTATGCATGAGAACAACGTTGTTCATGGGTACGATGATATTTCATGCGTATATCCGCTGAGCTCACTTCTCTCTTCAGGGACTGCAAAACAGACAATTTCATGGCGGGAACAACCTCGTTATTCAATGTCCCACCCCACCCTGCACAACGATTCATGCGACTTGACTTTCGAGGGGAGGTGTCGGTCTCTTCCTCTCGTACGAAGAAACCAGTCAAGTACTACCTTATAGATTTCGATCTATCAGGAGACTATCGTCCCGAGGATGCACCTCATCTCAGGCGACCTCCTTGGGGCGGAGACAAGTCAGTTCCCGAGTTTCTCGTCCCTGATGGATTCCTTTGCGATCCTTTTGCTGTGGATGTTTACTGTATGGGCAATTCTATTAGGCAGGACTATCTTGATGTAGGCTTGTGCCCCACTTTTATGCGCTCTTCTAAAGAATGATATCACAGGGTCGGGGAATTCTAGGAAAAGCAAAAAAAGGCTTCGAATTCATGAGGGAGCTACTGAATGATATGACTAACTCGGACCCACGAAAGAGACCATCTATGGCTGACGTTGTGTCTCGGTTTGAAGACATTGTCAAAAGAATCGACGATAAGCAGTTACGCTCTCCAGTTCTCAATATCGACGAAGAATTGTCTGTTTTCAAGAAGATCAAGCATTGGACAGTCCAATGGACCTACAGAATTCGGCGTATTCCGGTTATACCCAGCTTCGCATAATGTGCATGTTATCGCTATACATATTGGATTACAAACTACTTCGGTCTTTCTTTCTCGTTTCTCGGACCCCTGCTTCTCTCTACTCTGACATCGTTGCCCAGAGTGACTGAAATCATGGTTTATTGTGCGGTGAATGTTTTCAAGACTTCAATCGGCGAGATATCTTTGGACAAAGATATTTGATGGGTTGATGAAAGGAGCTGTGTCTGCCGCTCTCGGCGCTCTCCCTCCTCAGGAACGCATTCCAGGAATCAGCGCGCGAGGTAGAGCACGCAATTTATAGCAAGAGAAGAAGAACGGCGTCTCGTCGCCCGGACCCTTGGAAAGCTCTGGGTAGAGCCTGATAGAGAGAGGAATAAAAAGAAAAAAAAAAGAACACGAAGATAATCAACTTGTTTCGATCAAGTGGTTGAATTCAGCACTGTCATCGAGCCATTTGGGCCCCACTCGGTTCGGACTGCGTCCTTGACAGAGGTTGATTGGATGTAATTTCAGGCTTGAGACAATGAGCACAAGAGGAGGGAATTAAGTTCCAGAAATTGACATATTTGCTGACCTATATAGTTATCTCTCCCAGCCGTTTAGACGCTACGAAAAAAGGAGAATTCAAGTCGGCTTCAGCTCATTGTTGTTCTTGGCGCTGCCCGTCTAAGGGCGTATGTGTTGTTCAACCGGCCGATACAGCTGCATCAGAAATCACTGCAATGCTACACAGCTGAACAATGGCCAGGAGGATGCTGGGTACAAGGCTATAAAATCAAATCATTGATTGATAATACACCCCACTATGATGATTGATGATACACCCACTACCTACTACCTGGCAAAACCTCGTAGGGACACAGCGTGAAACCATGCAACGATTTAGAAAGTTTGTTATTCCATGGGCTGAGTTAGTCTTGTTGTTCTGATAGTCAATAGTTGGCTCTTCTCCCGACAAAGGACTAACCATAATGATCCAGCACCGGTCCTTCCAGTAAACGAGTACAACAAAGAACGTATGCTCTCTGAGGAAGCACAGTGGAATGACACCTTCCAGGAGAGCCTGCGTGATTTCCAGCTCAAGTTTGAAGAAGAGGAGACGGCTCGATCAGCGGGAGAGCGTGGTCGATTGGACGAATTTCATCGTACAATGACGAATTTTCACGATATTTTCCTGGAAAATCACCGACGGCGACAACAAATGTACGAGAAAAATGATGCGTTTCGAGAGGATAAATTTCAAAAGGCTGATGCTGAACGAGAGGCCATATTTGTACGGGGGCAGCAAGATCGTGCGCGCGCCTACGAAACCGAGCAGGAGATGCGTGAGAAGCGAGTTGAGTGGTATAGTACAACACGAAGGGAATCCTTCAGCGACGGTCGTCAGAGATTGGCAGAAAAATGCAATGGTCTCCACGCTGCTTTGGTGGAACAATTCAACAGACTCTTGGAAAGGCAGAAAGAAGCGGGGGAAGTTGCCGAGGAACAGTCAAACGACCAGGACGCGGTAAGCTTTGGAGACGGTCAATATCCGAATTCTCACATTTGATGATACATAGCATATACCGGTATTTCCAGATGGAAGCTCGGGACCTTCGTCTCTGAATCCGCAATGGATGACTTCGTTGCCACCTTCATCAAGGAGTCCATCTTTCCATTCCCGACCTCGTGCTCAAGACGATTCCCCTTTACAGTCAACGTACACCGAATATGATGATCAACAGGATACGCGGATTTACCAATCTCCATCCCCATCCCCATCTCCATCTCCATCTATGAGGAGTCTACTTCGAGCCTCCTCCTCGCCTGATCTTGAGAGCCTCAATTCCTTGACTGAGCCGACGTCTCTAGATTCTAATGATCAACAGGAGGAAGGGGGGAGCCCTCAATTAGACGGGGTCGAAGAGGACAATTTCGAACCATATTTTATGCGCTCTCAAAAGCGGCGGCAAGATACATTCTTGCAACATGAAAGCAAAAGAACCCACCGATTTAATGCATCAGAAGCCACACGCAATGCCGAGGAATCAAAACGCAGCACTAAATTCGATAAAAAAATGAAGCAGTGGTCGAAGAAATCACAGGTAGAGCAGATCCGCGGCCGGGAAGAAGAACGCTTCAACAGGGAGATCCGTCGTTCAACTGCTTTTCTGGAAGCTGAAAATCGCCATATTCTCGCGTTCGAAATGTCAATGATGGATATCATGGGTCAAGCGTATGCGGAGGATGATTTAGAAGAGAGTCACTTCAGACATCAGGAGGATATGCTTCTGAAGCTATACGAACGCCAAGCCATCCAACTGAATCAACGAACAGAAGATCAGATTGTTTGGTTCAAGTTTATGCGGGACACGGATTTCCCCTTTACATGGCGGCGAAAGGTAAGACGTGAATCTATTCACGCGTGAAGCCACACAACTTATTCAACGTACAACACTAGCCCCGTCTGTCCGGTTTAGGTCTGGTCGGTGCAGGAAGGTATTTGCCACAGACATTTTCATGTGAAACCCAGTGAGACTTAGCCTGTCATTAGAACCCCTACTATAGGTTTTGTAAGTTGTCTAATACATCCTTATTCAAAGACACTGAACAGAGGCACAGGCACCAGCTGCGATATTTGAAGGTCCAATAATCCAAAAAGCACTTCCAACACCCAAGGCAAAACCATGCATTGTTGTCCTAAAGATTTTTGAGCATTCGCAGGAACTGAGAGCCCAAACATTTCAGAAAGGCGCAAAAGAACGGCATTACACTTTCACAATCAACGAAGCCAAACGCGAGGCCGAGTTTGTGAAGGTCCAGCAGAAACGCAAGGAACTCTTTGACAAGGCTGAAGATTTGCGTGAATACGAATTTGAGAAGGCCCAGAACCAACGTAGATCCGAATTTCGTGCCAATGAACGGAAACGAGAAAAAGATTTTGACAAAAACGAAGCAGAAAGAAACGACCGAGCGAGAAAGGCACAAAAGACTCGGGCACAGGATTTTCAGTCGATAATGTCGAGACTGCAACAGCAATTCATTCATGACGAGGAAGAGCGATTGAAGGAGCTGGAACTTTTGGGTGAAGAGTTGATCATGAGTAGAGAGCAAGCGATGCCATTGAGTCTTGAGAAATTTCCGCGTCGATCTCTTAATCGTTCGCGTACGCTCAGTGGAGATGAAAAGACCCTGCTTCGATTCGATGATTAGCTCCAGTTCTTCCACCAAGAACCACATGGTATTAGAAACGCGAGATAACGAGCACGAAAATGAGGAGAGGAGGAATTGAAAGTGTCATGTTGAAGTACGTAGCACGGACAGCTTGATATAAACGTGTCCTCGCAGTAAGATGAGATAGGGCAAAACCTTCAACACGGCGCAGCGACTGGCAACTCTCTGGGCCCTCGCTCCTCAGGAACGACCTCGTCTCGCCGTCGGGCCTCATCGCGAGGTCCAGCACGCGATTGATGTGGACCGTGAGCGACGCGACCATGTTGAGCATCGGGTACTTCCATATGCATATCTGGTTCTGCAAGACATCCCGTGCGTCGATACGAGCTCGTGCGACGTCAGCAACCAAATGAGGTTGCACGCATGTGTGCTGCGCGTGCGTAAGACATCGTCAGTAGGGAAAAAAAAACAACAACGCACCTGGAAGCCCGTGTCGAGCTCGTTGAGCATCGTCCCGTTGGTCGTGTTCCGAAAATGGATGTGTTTATCTTGCGTGCCTACGCCGGCGAGCGTCTTGACCGCGGCCGTGTGCTCGCGTAAACCTTCAATATTTTAATAGCAGGGCTTCACCCGGGTGCGTCGTCAGCGCCGGCCGCGGGGGGCCGCGGGGGCGGGCGGCAGGAGCCGCGGACGTCCCAGATGCACACCTTGCGTGGCTGCGACGTGGCCCGGCGGGGGGTGGTAGGGACGGAGGCGGGCGAGGCATAGGCGAAGAGACGGCGGCGGGTCGACGTGGAAGATTTATTGTTGGCAGTAGACTGTGGGCGATATGAACACGAGGACGCCCTGCGCGGAGTGTAAGTGAATAAAGGTCGCGTGCGCGCTGCGACTGTAAGTGTCATTTGAAGAATAGATAAAATTCAAGTATTCTCCAGCTATTTCGCTATAGTAAATTTGACCTGTCAGTGCAAGACATCGTCGACGCCACTCTTGTACGCAAAAATCGACCTCAAGAACTCACCTTCTCGAGATGCATGCGTTGAGTTAGGCCTGCACCCAGTGATAGTCATTACGGGACAAACAAACAAAATGATATTGTTTTGTTTGCAATCGTTGCTTTGTACAGAGTCGTCGTATATTCTAACCCAAGATTGCTCAATCGCTCAACCATGGCTTCCCTTGAAACCGAGACTGAGGAACCGCTGTATGAATTCCTGGAGGACGGTGAATTCCTTGAATTGTACAGCCCTGGTGGCTATTATCCTGTCCACATTGACGATGAAATCAAGAACAGATACTGTATTGTTCATAAACTTGGATTCGGGTCCTATTCTACTGTCTGGCTTGCGAGAGATCAGCAACTGAACCGATTCGTTGCAATGAAGTTCACTGTCGCCTCAGCTGCTGTAGAAAGCTCAGAAACTAGAATTCTACACCATATTAGAATGGCAGGCCAACAGCACTCTGGGCGAAAATTTGTTACGACTTTACTCGACGATTTCGAGCTTGAGAGTCCGAATGGTCGTCATCGCTGCCTTGTTACTGAAGCGACTGGGCCTAGCGTTGGTAAAGTCATATACGAGACCCGTGGAGGTACACTGCCGATGTCAGTCGCTCGAAAAATAGCTTCGCAGAGTGCCAAGGGGCTTGCGTTTCTACACTCCTGTGGTGTCGTGCATGGAGGTAAGACCCACTCGCATTTTACGTTTCTTTATACTGACCATTCTGAAGACTTGCATTATAATAACATTCTCCTTGAGATTCCCGATTTCCACTCATGGTCTGTGGACAAGGTTTATCGTTACCTTGGGGAACCTAAAAAGAGACTCGTCATAAGAACCGATGGGACCCCGGCTACACCTGCAGCGCCTTCATACGTGGTAATGCCTCCCGATCCCCTACAACTAGCCAGACTCGTCTTCGATTCGAATGATTTCTCAATCAAGTTAACAGATTTCGGCGAATCATTCCTTACGGATGATCCAAAGAAACCACTCCCCAATATCCCAATGTCCTCTGCTGCTCCTGAAATCCTCTTCCACGACTCTACCATCAGTCAAAAAGTCGACATTTGGTCCCTCGCATGCCTGATTTACGAGGTGTTCAGTGACCACGTGTCTATAGAGTCATTTTTCAATGACCGAGACGAAATCTTGTTCAACATGGTTCGTACGTTTGGCAAGCTTCCCGAGCGATGGTGGACAAAATGGGAAACCCGCGATCAATATTTTGAGGAAGATGGTACTTTTAAGCCGAATTCGTTCAATTTCTATGCGGAGCCTAGGACTATAAACCTTAAGGAACGACTAGAAAATATTCGGAGGACGGATGAAACGGGACAAAAAGACCTCAGTGGAGATTTGGAAGCATTGGAACTGGTCCTTGGGAAAATGTTACGGTATGAGCCAGAAGAAAGGATCAGTATTGACGAGGTTGTGTCACTTCTGCCATTTTAAACCTGGCTTCCTCATGCGGAACTTCACTGATGGCCTGACTCAATGTCCAGAAATATTTTGCACTCTGATCGCTTTCCCTTGTGCCACCTTCCCCCCAATTATATCTTCTATAGGTTGATTGAATTAGTAGGTTAAATGCGTCGGTGTTTGCGTTATCTTGCTTCTGGTCAGCCCGGAAACCATGTTCTTGGTCGGAGACGATGAGTTTTGGCGTCCCCTGAAACATATAACTACTGATGAGTGTCCAGTCTGTTACTCATTGTCAGCCCAGTGACAGGTATGTCCGATCGGAGGTCTTGATGTCGAAGGGTACCAAATGCATGGGTTCTTTTGTAGATATCGACAGGTTATCCTACTGGACGTACATGCGATCATCCTAGTCGAGGTAGTCACTCAAACACAAGTCACCGCTAGTAGACACGAAGTCCAAAGCATCCAAGCACTATTCAGGGGTTTCAGTTATTCTTGGCCCCGCATGACTTTTCCCTCAGACCTGCGATGCTGGATTATGAACGGAATGATTGAAATACTTACACACTGCTCTGTTTACATGAATTATTCAAGGAATCACGGAACCAATGAAGTTACAGTTGCTGACAGTCAAACACGACAATTTTGATATCTCTCAAATGGGATCTTTGCCTTTGTGGTGCTAAAACAAGAGCGGGATCAAGAAAACTAATTTGTCATTGTATGGCACATTGAAATATATCAAAGAGGATGGGCCGCTGCGGCGCACAGCAATATTGAGGCCTATGCATTGTTGCTGTTATTTAACCTGGCATATGAGGCTACTGATACTTCTTTGTTTCGGTTGACTTGTCCAAGGCATTTAGATCGGGCAACCGGAAAAAGACTGGTTGCTACTAACCGGCTTGATCACCATTAGCACGGTTCAAGGATACTTTATTTATGAAGCACTTACATCTTAAAAGTGAGTCATGAGATCCACTTGTCTCATGAGCAAAGATTTACTTATGACTACAGTAAAGCTGGAGTCAAAGAAAAAGAATATCATCTTTGATTCTTTGACTCCAGGGTACAACATTATAACAACCACTTGTATATTAACTTCTACAATATTATCCTCGATTTTTTGACTCCAGATTCAATTATATCATGTTTGATAAATACACTGCTCGACTAGTATGCTGCGTCAATTCAGCCTTAGTTGCGTATCTCATCTGAACATGCAGTGAGGTTTTTTTACTCCTTGTATCTGTTTTAGTGTCTGCTCTGGTGCATCACAATAGAAATAATATCAGGATGCATCCTGGTCTTGCAACATCAAAGTTGTCTGACCTATGCCTGCATCCAACGTCCAACGGATAAGAACCCACTACTAAAAGTAGCGAGAACTGGCAGAAAGCGAAAGCCGCGGCTCGGGCCGCCGGCTCACGGTTTCCCATGAGTATAAGCCGAGCCAAAGCCGTTATTTGGCCGTCCTCTTTGGGCCGGCACAACCCGGCTCAAATGGACCCAGCTTGGCCTGGCCCACGGCTTGAAGCTCGAAGCCGGAACCTGCACATCACTAGCGTTGCTGTGTACAGGCAATAAAGTCAAACCGTTGATTGACAAGACACCCCGCTACTGACTGGCAAATCACCTGATGAGGACACAACTTGAATCCATGCAACGACTTATAGGGTTTGTCGTTCCATGGACTGAGTTAGTCTTGTTCTGATAGTCAATAGTTGTCTCTTCTCTAGACAAACGACTGATCGCACAGATCTTGCGCCGCCCATCATTCCAAAAAATGAGTACGAAAAAGAATCTATGCTCTCTGAAGCACAAGCATGGGATGACACTTTCCAAGAGAGCCTACGTGATTTCCAGCTCAACTTCCAAGAAGAGGAGGTGACCCGGTCAGCGGGAGAGCGTGGACGACTGGCCGAATTTGATCATACAATGACGAATTTTCACGGCATTTTCCTAAACAATCACCTACGGCGACAAGAACTGTACGAGAAAACTGACGCACTTCAAGAGGAGAGAGTTCAAAAGGCTGATGCGGTACGAGAGGTCATATTTACCCAGGGACAGCAAGATCGTGTACGCGCTTACGAAATTGAGCAGGAGATGCGTGGGAAGCGAGTGGAGTGGTATTGTGCGGCACGAAAGGAACTCTTCAGGGACGGTCATCAGAAATTGGGAGAAAAATGCGAGGCTCTCAACGCTGCTTTGGTGGAACAATTCAACAGACTCATGGAAAGGCAGAAAGAAATTGGGGAAGTTGCCAAGGAACAGCCGAACCACCAGGACATGGTGAACTTGGGAGACGGTCAATATCCTGATGGAAGCTCGAGGCCTGTGATTCCACAATTAGTTACTTCATTGCCACCTTCGTCAAAGACTTCATCTTCCCCTTCCTCACCTCGTGCTAAAGACAATTACCCTTCGCAGCCAACATCCACCGAATCTATTGATCAAGAGGATACACGGATTTCTCAATCTCCATCTCCCTCAAGGAAGAGTCTATTTCAGGCCTCTTCTTCACCGAATCCTGAGAGCCTCAATTCCTTGACGCAGCCGACGTCTCCTGATTCTAATGATCAACAAGAGCAAGAGGGGAGCGCACGATCAGACGGGGTCGAAGAGGAAAAATTCAAACAATGTTTTATGCGCTCTCAAGAGCGGCGGCAAGCTACATTCTTGCAGGATGAAAGCAAAAGAGCTCACCGATTTCGTGCATCGGAAGCCGCACGGGACGCTGGGGAATCAAAACGCAGCACTACCTTCGATGAAACAATGAAGCAGTGGTTGACAAAGTCACGGATAGAGCAGAACTATGGACGGGAAGAAGAACGCTGTCGGAGTGAGATTCTGCGTTCAACTGCTTTTTGGAAAGCTGAAAGTCACCATATTCTCGTGTTCGAAATGTCAATGATGGATATTATGGATCAAGCGTATGCGGAGGAGGATTTAGAAGAGATTTACTTCCAACGTCAGGAGAATATGCTTCTGGCGTTATACGAACGTCAAGCCATCGAACTTAATCATCGAACAGAGGATCAAGTTGTTTGGCTCAAGTTTATGCGGGACAGGAATCCCCCCTTTGATATACGAAAGATGATGGTGAATTCAAATATCTGTTCATGTGTGAAACCATCCAATCTACTCAACGTATAACAACAGATTGGGACGAGCACGAGACCCGAAAGGTATTGCCAGACTTTTTCATGTGAAAATCATTGAGACAGCTTGTCATCAGCAGCTCTCCTCTAGGTATTGTGAGTCGTTTAATACATTCACTATAGCCTTCTTCCAAGATACTTAGGAGAGGCACAGGCACCAAGTGTGGTACTTCAAGGTCAACTCATCCAAAAAGCACTTCCAATACCAAGGCAACACATAATGTCGAACGTGACATGCACAAACGGCAAGCATACCTTGTTGTCCTAAAGAGAATGCATGAGATGTTTGAGCGCTCGCAGGAAGTGAGAGCCGAATCATTCCAGAAAGGCGCAAAAGAGCGGCATTACACTTTCACAATCAACGAAGCACAACGCGAGGCCAAGTTTGTGAAGGTTCAGCAGAAGCGCAAGGAACTCTTTGACAAGGCTGAAGATTTGCGCGAATCAGAATTTGAGAAGGCCCAGAAGCAACGTGAATTCGACTTTCAGGCCAATGAACGGAAACGAGAAGAAGATTTCAACAAAAATGAAGCGGAAAGAAACGACCGAGCGAGTCAAAGAAAGGCACGAGACTCGGGAACAGCAGTTTCAGGCAATGATGTCGAGACTGCAACAGGAATGCATTTCTAACGAGGAAGGTCGATTGGCGGAGTTGGAGCTTTTGAGCAAGGAGTTGATCACGAGTAGAGAGCAAGGGATGCCATTGAGTCGTGAGAAATTTCCGCGTCGTATCCTTCATCGTTTCGCGCCGATGGTCGGTGGATTCTTTATTCCATCAAGAACAGATGAGGTATCGGAACCATGAGAGAGCAAGAACGAGAACAAGGGGAGGGGATGAATCGAAAGTTTCATTGTTGAAGTACGTAGCATAGATAACTTGAATTGAAGGTGTCCTCGAGGTGGTATACATACGGAAACTCCATGTAAAATATCGTTACTCGTACCGCACCATGAATCGGGGACCATGGAAGCTGGAGTTCGAATTTAGGGACACCATGCACGAAAATACGGGCGTCTAACTACACCACGCTGAAGAGTGAATTGAGACTTAAGATGCCAGCGAGAGCACAAGGCCATTGTTTCCGTCATGATCAGCGCAAGGAGTTCGTTGAGATTTTGCCATTGTGCGAGCATCACCTGGAAGTCGACTACAATACGGTACATCCCATCTCAAGCCCATACCGGGCAAAAAGAAAAACACATAGGATGGGGAATAGAATAGATGAAAGCAGGCATATGTATATGTATCGATATGTATGTGTACGTGTGTGATGTGCGT
>JABAJZ010013616.1:1542-74664 GCA_018857265.1 Termitomyces sp. T32_za158 | reverse complement strand
ACGCTTGACAACATTCTGGATTCGACAAAATAGAGTTATCCCACAGTACGTGGTAAGATTCAGGAGCAGAACCATATATATATGTGTGAGTTCGTAAGGCATTCAGTAGAAGTCGAAGCTTGTTAGACTGGCTGCTTTACATGTAAAGGACTTCATCGTAATCTGGACATCCGATGACCGATCTGCAGCTGGTCAACCTATGTAGGAAATTATGTTCAAGCAGGATCAACGTTCGACCTCAGCACAACTGGAGAATCTATTAATATGTGTCGACTTTGTTTCAAGAAAAATTAGATATGCATAGCGGATGACAGATGGATATGGATGACTCACTCAATAGAGCCGTGGGCGCGTAGAGTTCGCGTAAAAGCCACTCGAGAACGAGGTACGTCAAAATCGGGCCGGAACCGAGAAACATCCTCAAAAGGAAGTGTCGACGTATGTTGTCCACGATTTTGAATTTTGATGGCAATTGCGCAATGTGACAAGCGGGAACTTATAAATAACTGCCGGATCTGCGTCTTTCTATAAAACGGAGAGCCCCTGCCAACCACAACACAACCGTCTTGGCGTCGAATCCTCTTTGATGAACACGGGTCCTGTTCGTCCTCTCCATTACCCTTCTGAACTCCAACATGTCATCTGTGCCCACATTTACTCGTCCTGTCTGCAAGCTGATACCCCTTCCCTTGACCCACTGATCCAGAAGGACTATGGTGTTCCGACCGCGCTTCCATCATCCTTGCCTGGTAGCAGCTGGCCTGAGCCCGTCGCCCGCCGGACCTTGGCAAACCTTTGTCTCGTAAACCATGCGTGGTACGAGGCAGCGAAACCTTGGCTATGGACTAAGTATGTCATATTTTAGTTTCATCTCAGCTTTTACTCAAATGACTTGCATCAGAGTGGAAGTACGATTGCCTATCACTTGGCTTTCGTTGGTTGAAGAGATAGCATGGGATTATGACGAAGAACCTGTCGACCAAGTTCTGAACACTACAATTAAAGCAGCGGCCAAGGCAGCGGCACGATCTTCAAGGTCACTCTCCGCCTCTCGAGACAAAGGTTACTTGGAGGAGAGCATTTTGGAGACGTTTGCTATTCCTGACGAAAGCATCTCTCCCGAGTTGTTGTCTCCGGCTGTCTCCCGAGATCCGAGTCCTCGACGACTTCGACCGAAAAGTAAAAGCCCGGCTCGCTGGAAGCTCATCCGTTCCATCAGCGATGCCATACAGGACGTCCTCGAACAAAGCGAGCCCGGCGTTTACGGTAAACACCATTTAACTTCCCGCGACATGCTTAAGCAACTCATTTGTTTCAGTGCCTACACCTCACGATCCCCGTCCGGGACGCTTTGTCCGCCACCTCGACTTCAATCATTTCCGAACTATTGGTATGCGGCGGTCCATCGATGAAGGCGTTCACGGCCGCTTCGTTACAGGGGATCGCGTCGAGGCCGTCTTGAAGGTCTGATGACCATCTGAGTTTTTATTTGTACGAGAGGTTCATCTTTCTTTCCTTCTAGGAAATGCCTAATCTCGCCACGTTTGGTGCAACTGAGTACATGGACGGAGCATTGACTTTGCCCGTGCTCAAAGAATTATTCCTTCGTGGTGCACCTTCTCGCGGCCGTGGACGTCCATCTCGCGGGCGCAGCCTCGTGTTCGATGTCCATGATACAGAAGAAGAAGATCGCGAGAGGAGGCGAGAGTGTAGAGATCTTGAGGCAGCGGACCTTACAGGTTGCGTCAGTGCGGTTTTCGTCAATGCTCTGACGGAATTTGTAACAACATATCTACAACCACAAGCTGATGCCGAGGTTAGCGACAGCGAAATTGACGCGAATAATCCCGGCGGTCGCCGCTTGCGCCGTGGAGTACGCTTTCAAGAAGAGTCTCTAACCATTCCTGGGCTGCAACGTCTTGGTTTGCGTGGCGTCAAGTCCGTCGCGCCTCGCATTCTTTCTCCTTTCATTCTAGCATTCCCATCTCTTACTCACCTCGACCTCTCCGGAACTCGTGTGACCCCCGACATCCTCCTTGCCCTTGGAGAATCCTCGACTATCCGTCTACAGTCATTGGCGCTTGCTCGATGTGTCAGACTGACAAGTGCCAGTCTCAAGACCCTCCTAGTCGACTCCCAGGTCACCAGCGAACTCACGGAGCTGAATCTCTATGGCGACGCAACCTTTATCACAGATCTTTCCGAGCCTCACCTCCGAGATATTATCACCAAGGCGCCTTGCTTCACCAAAGGCGTACTAGCATACCTTGACCTTTCCAGCGCGCCCCTAACTCGCGAGCTTCTCGACTTATTCCGTCCCCAGCCCAAGCTACGTTCTCTCGGGCTTTCCCACATACCCGCAATAGAGCTCAAGGCGATATCGAACTTCCTAAAGACTACAGCCCCGAATGTCGAGATTCTCACTCTCGTAAGCACCTCTCCTGAGCTAGACTGCGGCTTGCGTCCGGTCGCGCCAGGTACTCAGCGCGGCTCTGCAAGACAGTCCTCTGTGGCCTTGCATACACAGCTCATTCGACCGTTATGCACTCCACCATTCTCTTTCAGCCTGACATCGCAGACATCAAATGCCCCTCCGCCGACGAATCTGAGAGTCGTTGAACTTTCGACCGCCTTACTTGCTGGGCTGGGCGCGGGCGCGGGCACATGGAGAATCATAAAAAGTAAGGGTGGCCGAGGTTGGTACGTCGACACTGCAAGTGGCTGGGTGGCCCAGCTTGGCTCGGGCAAAGGCAGTGTCTTGCGCCGCGATCTCCAGCCTGACCATCCCTTCAGAGTTGAAATGGAGAAATTGTCAAACGCGAATGGCAATGTCACGAGTGGTGTAGGTTGGCATGCCAGGAAAATGGAGGTACGCTCATGCCTCAGATCCTATATCCTTGAGGTTACTGATGATCCTAACAAGATTTTGCATGGCCACGGCATGCTCGGTCGTGAGGATGGCCTGTATGGGGCTGCTTCGTTTGCTCATCAGGGTTGATCCCCGAGTCGCAATCTGAACTATTTCAGATTTCCTTTTTTATACGTTGGAAAGATACGTGCAAGACCATTTCGAATTGTGGATTTGTCGGGCCTACATACAGCTGCTTAATTACTCCTTATATCTCATACTGATTGATAATCTAATAGCCATCTCATCACTGCATTTCGATTTCTACTTTCCATTCTCGTTGGGCATTTGGGACAGAGGAATTCACGGCCTACTAACAATCTTTCACTGTAAACATGTATATTGATAGTCCACATATATAGTAGTCTGAAGACGATTTCGGTCTTACTGAGTGATTTGATCGCCCGGAAGTTCTCCGAGAATCAGAAACAGTGACTGCTTGTGCTCATGCTCCCCCCACCAATGCTGTGGCAGTCCCCTCATACCAGATAGATGTATGTCACTATATTTACAACTATCATGTTACAGCATCGCTATCCTTGTTGGCTCGGTTCAAGTCGGCTTCCATATCCAGTGCACTGAGCGACCTTCTACTTCCAAGTACAGAACTGGTGACAGTGACTGCTAGTGCTCATGCCCCTACTAAAGCTGTGGCGTTAGCGACCTAGTTTGTCACTCACATACCTTAAATGTTACTATTTTTGATAAGTAACTATGACACTTGTCCTTGGTTCAATTATGCCGTGATGGCCCTGAACAGTTGTTATTATGTGACATAATTACTCACGTGTGTACGGCGTTGTGGCTAATTACTTAAAGACTCAATCCACAGTGCACAGCATTTTATTTATCGCTCCTTCGCCATCTCGAACTTGCGCCTGTCAAATGAGTAAGTTGCTTTCATCCGTGTATGATACAGCACTGACCGGCCCAATTCAGCGTCCGACGAACGAGTAGCGAGCCCTCAATCTGAAATAGGAGATGGAGTCCAAGACGTTCGCCAACCTACGTCAGTCAATCACGATGCGGCCGATACCCCGCCCTCCACGATGAACAAGAACGAGAACGAGACTGGTATTCGCAAACGCATGAATACACAAGAACTTGCCACTTCATCCAACAAGCCCGCTCAGAAACGTAGCGAAACGATTTTGCAAGCAGTATCAAGCATGGCATTGCCATCAAGGCCAGTTGGCAAAGCTCCAGGATTTGTTTCCAGTTTCAAATCGATCATATTGGCCTCATGTGCGTACTTCTTCTGTGCTTGCTGGCAAACGGCTTATTCGCTTAACAGGGCTCAACGTCCTATTGGTCTTTATACCTGTATCCGTGCGTGTGCTTATTGTGATTCAATACACCTTGTCATGATGGGATCATGACAGTGGGTTCTCCACTTTGCTCTGAAGGAAGACATGAAAAATAGAGATACCATCATTTTCGTCAGTGAGTGTTGGGGCATCACTGTCACTTTTCAGTAACTGAATTTTTCCTTTAGCGTCATTCTTGGCCATCATACCATTAGCGAAGGTGATTTAATCTAAAATGCACTATCTATAAGTTGCTGAAACCGTGAGAAGCTTCTTGCATTTGCCACAGAAGAGTTGTCCATGCGAGTTGGGCAGACGCTTGCCGGCCTCATGAATGCTACCCTTGTAAGTGACCATCCGTCCGTTTTCCAACTTTTGCTCAGAGTTTATTGTTAGGGAAATGCGTAAGCCCCCCTTTACTTTGTTTGGAACTCGACATTCTTACCTTTCCCAGGGTCGAACTTATAGTCGCTGTAAGCTGCCCCTCGTTATCTCTAAATTTCCAATTTCAACGATCATTACAGATCATCGCGTTGACGAAATGCGAGCTGCGAATTGTGCAAGCGTCATGTGAGTTGGCCTCGAGCATATCCGGTTTCTCAATTATAAGGAACAGAGATTAACCTGATTTTTCTCCCAGTGGTTGGTTCCATTCTCAGTAATCTACGTAAGTGCCAAGCATCCTTGGCGAGGGGGTGACCAACACCCACGTTCCTGATAGTTCTCGTCCTTGGAATGTGCTTCTTTGCCGGAGGACTAAAGTATTCCCAGCAAGGTTTCGGTGCCAGTATGTACACCCCATCAAAGTCACGAGTGAATTTTTGAATTTATGTTGTGTCTAACTTCTGAACAACATGACCAGTTTACGGAAGTTACCTCTTATTCCAGCTTTACTCACACGTAGAGCTCTATGACCACAACTTTGAGGATGTCACGAAATCTACATCATATGCGCCACGCACTCCAAACAAGAAATTGCAAAAGATGACTCAGGCTTTCTCTCGGAAACCCCAATCGCAGAAAAGCGATGAGAATTCGACTTATTCTTCAACGCCTTTACAGACATGCGAGGACGACGTGGAGGCTGGGAACCGTGAAAAGCAACAAGCCGAAGAAGAAGAGGAAACCCCGCAAATGAATGTATCGACCTCGATTGCACTGCTCGCCATCGTCACCGTGGTATGTCCTCGCAAAAGCCATATCATCGCAGCTCATGATTAACCTGACAATCCAGCTCGTAGCCGTCACTGCAGAGTGGCTGGTGGACTCCATCGACGGCATGACCCGCACTGGGGGCATTAACAAGGAATTCGTGGGTATAATCCTCCTCCCGATCGTTGGCAACGCAGCGGAGCACGCGACGGCCGTAACTGTCTCCGTCAAGGACAAACTCACGCTCAGTATCGGTGTCGCTGTCGGTTCTAGCATTGTACGTCGTGTTCTATCCACATGAGCTAAATGTAATCTCTCTCTCTTTCTGACAGCAAATCGCTCTTTTTGTCATTCCGTAAGCGCCGGTTCCACGTGTCTACCGTGATAATGGAATCTATCTTTATTTGACAGTTTCATCGTCACGCTCTCTTGGATGCTCGGCAAGCCGCTTACCCTTCTCTTCGACACATACGAGTCTGTCACGTTATTCCTAGGCGGTACGAACTTGTCTCTCTACCTCTCCATGCACGCATTCAACTCCATCTTGCAGTGTTGACCGTCAATTACGTCGTGCAAGACGGCAAGTCCAATTGGCTCGAGGGTTTCATTCTGATGTGTACGTCCATTCAGTTGCATATATATATATGGCCTCACCGTTGATACTTGCAACTGCAGGCCTGTATGTGATTCTGGGGGTTACCTTCTGGTTCTACCCCGGTAAGGAATCTTCGCTCTCCGATCAACGGTAACGTGTATCTCACGCTCGTTTCACAGGCTTTGATCCTTCCGGGCTGCTCGAGCAGTGCCATTAGAGAGGTCCTCGTTTCAGGCATGATCCCTGCTCAAAGAAGAATGAATGAGCACAAGAACAAGAACAATGAAATCATCTTTTTTTCACAGGCTTGATTCCTGCTCAAAGAAGAATGAGAATGAGCACAAGAACAATGAATGATATCACGTTTTTTTTTCTACAATCTACATATATATCATAATAACCCAACCTGTCTCTCGTTACTTATCGGCTCTGCAACTGTCCATCTCGCTCCTTGACATCTATTCCATTTTACCAATATTCCCCTTCTCTAGCATACCCATGCCCATTATCAGTAGTACTAGTTTTTATCGGATGATGGAAGTTCACGTCACGAAATCGTCGATTGAGAATGGTAAAGGAAAAATCAGCAGTCAGCAACGACATAATTGGTCCAGTCGAGCGCGCGTTTCGCGACCTTCATGAAATGGTCTATTGAGAAATGTAAAGGAATCATATTAAGCCTACGCTGTAGGTAGAAGAGCCTACATAATTGGTCCAGTGGAGCGGGCGCGTCGTGTCTCTCGTTGACATCTATTCCAGTGATTCCTTTCTCTAGCACACCCATGCCCGTAGTACTAGAATCGTCTATTGAGAATGGAAAAGGAATCATATTAAGCCTATACGGTAGGTAGAAGGGTCTACATAATTGGTCCAGTGGAGCGCGCGTTTCGCGACCTTCGTGTCTCTCGTTGACATCTATTCCAGTGATTCCTTCTCTAGCATACCCATGCCCGTAGTATGTATTGAGAAATGTAAAGGAATCATATTAAGCCTCTACGGTAGGTAGGTAGGTAGAAGAGTCTACATAATTGGTCCAGTCGAGCGCGCGTTTCGCGACCTTGACCACGAGAGGCGTCGTGTCTCGTTGACAACTATCCCAGTGATACCCATGCCCGTAGTACTAGAATTATCAAAGTTCACATCTTGGCAACAGAGTGACATGAAATATCAAGGAATAATTAGGACTAAGTAACGGTAGCTAGGTGGATAGAAGAGTCTACATAATTGGTCCGGTAGAGCGCGCGCTGCGCGACCGAGGGGAACGAAACTTGTTCCAGTTTCCTCAAGCATACATGCCCAACGGAATACTAAACGTTCACATCACACAGATCTGCAGAGGAAATCGTCTATTGAAAACAATATCAAGGAATCATATTAAGTCTATAAGTGTAAGCAGCGTAAGTAACGATAACAGTAACAGTAACAATAACAGTCAGTGGATGGACCTCTCAAATCTAATTGGTCCGGTAAAGCGCGCGCTTAGCGACCTTGACCACGAGCGAAGTGTCAGGGAACGAGAGATTCTCGAGCTTCGTGGCGTACTAGAGAGACTGGTCAGCACAATATCATGATGGGATACGCGGAGGGGGGGACTTGCGGGTGTAGGCACATCGGCGCCGGTGACGCGCTCAACGGGCGCATCGAGGTAGTCAAACGCCTCGCTCTCGACAATCTGTGCGCAAATCTCGCTGCCGACGCCAAACATCGGGAACCCACCCTCGACAATCACCAGCCTACGTACGCACAATCAGCAATCAACGCGGCTTGTGTAGACCGACCACCACGCACCTGTTCGTCTTTTTGACTGATTTGATGATGGTGTCAATGTCCAGCGGGCGGATCGAGCGGAGATTGATGACCTCGGCGTTGATGTGTTCCTTGGCGAGGATATCAGCGGCCTCGATGCTATGCGTGACCATCTTCGAGTGCGCGACGATAGTGACGTCACTGCCCTCGCGCTCGACCTTGGCCTTGCCGATGGGGAGGAGAAAGGCGTCGGACATGGCCTCGGCGGACATGGGGAACGAGACGCCGTAGAGCATCTCGTTTTCGAGGAAGACGACCGGGTTGGGGTCGCGGATCGCGGACTGTGGTTGTGAGTGCGTGGGTGTAGGTGATAAGGCAAGGGCGGCGGAGCAACGTACCTTGAGCAGACCTTTGCAGTCTTCGGAGCTCCAGGGGCTGACGACTTTGAGGCCGGGGACGGAGCCGTACCACGCTGCGTAGTCTTGTGAATGCTGCGCGCCGACGCCGGCAGCGGCGCCGTTGGGCCCGCGGAAGACGACCGGACACGGTACGTTGCCGCCGGACATGTAGTACGTCTTTCCAGCCGAGTTGACGATCTGGTCGATGGCCTGCATCGCAAAGTTAAAAGTCATAAACTCGCATCTGTGGTGCGTTAATTATGAATTGCAAAGTGAGTGGCGAGACAAACATTGGACGCAGACCCTGGAGTGCGGCGCCGACAGCGAGACCGGCGAAACCCATTTCGGTGATGGGCGTGTCGACGACGCGCTTCTCGCCAAACTTGTCCATGAGGCCTTTGGTGACCTAGATAGCGCGAGTTGGAATGAGATAGCGGCGACAGAGGGCTGGTGCGCACCTTGTATGCACCGTTGTAGCGTGCGACCTCTTCGCCGAGGATAAACACCTTTTCGTCTCGCAGCATCTCCTCCTCCATTGCGACGTTGAGAGCGTCACGAACGGTCATCTGCAGAACGTCAGCAACTGGGCGTGCGGTGTAGGACGACACTGACAGAATGGTGCTCGGCGTTGGCGGCGGCGACGGCATAAGTGCGTGCAGCGCGTGAGACTCGGGGGACGAGGCGGGAGAGAGCAGAGCGAGCAAGCATTGCTGTTCGAAAAACGGACGCTGCTGGCGTTTTGGGGCAATTGAAACTCCGAGCACAGCCACCGATCTTTGGATGCTCAACGACGCCAAGACACTCCCGCCGCCGTACAGCGCCGCCCGCACGGACCATGCGACGCTCTCGACGCTGCCTGGCCACGTGCTCCTGCGCATCGTATACCTGACATTCGCACGCTCGGACCAGCAGCGCACGCTCTACTGGCTCGTCCACTCGCTGCGCCGCGTCGACCGCACGCTCTACACCGCCGCCATGCACGTCCTCCGCAGCGTCCACCTCGCTCCCTACACCGCCCAGGTCCGCCAGCCCTACTCCTCCGACCCCTTCCCCGCCTCCCACGACGTCCCCCGCCGCGAGACCGCCGTCCTCGACCGCTTCATCGTCCTCAAGGTCCGCGAGGACCTCTGGGCCGGCGACTCTGAGCTCCACCTCGAGCGTGACGAGGCCTACAGGGACATCTTTGACCACGCACAGCCCCGCGCCCGTCTCGAAGATCTCGTGCGGGACTACGCCACACTGCCCCTGCCCCAAGCACCCAGCACTCGTCCTGCCACGCCCCCGGCCACCCCTGCGCCACACAAGCCCTCGCTGCTTTCGCTCTTCCGCCGATCCAAGCCCCCGCCCGCCCCAGCGCCTCCAGTTCCCACGCCTGCCCCAGCGCCCCTCCCCATCGCAGACCTCTCTGTCACTCTCACCCCCCGCAGCGCCAGCCTCGTCTCTTCGCGCCGCACAATCGCATCCACGCCCAGGACAACCGACGAGCCCCTCGAGCACGTCGCCAGGAGGCTGCTTAGCAATACCCAATGTACATAGTTTCATGTATCTAGTATCACATTGTAGGACTACAGCTTTGCTTTCCCGTTCACCAGCGTCGCCGCCGCCGCCGCCAACACAGTCGTGCCCCTCTCCTTCACCTTGGCCACTATCCATCCAAAAGTCAGCATCAATCACTTCACACGGACACCACGCACCAAACACGACCTTGCCCTCCTCCTTCCACATCTCAGTGACAATCGTCTCGCCGGGGTACACGACACCCGCAAACCGCACCTTGATATCCTCGTACGGCCCAAACGTCTTCAAAACATGCTTCCCCGCGATCCCCATCGAACACAACCCATGCAGAATCGGCTGGTCAAACCCACCCACCGCCGCAAACTCGGGAAGAATCTACACAAGAGAGCATAAGACGCGATGGTCACATGGAGAAAGGGCGCGTACGTGAAGAGGATTGTAGTCCCCGCTCAACCTACGATCGTCAGCACACCATCTCCACCCTGGGGGAGACAACGCACCTATACAACACAGCCTGCGACGGCACCGTCTTCTCCTCAACCACCGCGTCCGGGCTTCTCTTCGGCGGCGCATTCACCGCCGTCGCCGCACCCCGATCTACCAAGGTCCATCAACACCCACGCCGCGTCAAGTCGAGTCAGAACCCACCACTCCCCACGCGCTTCCCCCCAAACCCGCCAGCGCCACGAATAAACACCGTCGACTGATTCTCAAAAACGACCTCCCCCGTCTTCTTATCCCGCGTCTCCACGACGATCGTCACAGCCGCCGCCTTGCCTTTATCCAGCACCTCCATCAGCCTGTCGCGCCACACGCACAACGCATCAGCCACACTCCCTTACCTCAAGCACGAAACCTTACCGCGCCTCGTTAACCAGCTCCCCACTCGTCGGCACCGGCCCTCGAATCCTCAAATACTGTTCCCCATGCAACAGCTTCGCCTACCCACCCCCCACAACACTCAGCTCCTCCTCACACCAAAACAAGAAGGAACGCACTCACAGGGTTAAAATTCGGCAACCAATCCAGCGGAAGCCCCGAAGACGCCGCGAACTGCGGGACGACGCCAAACGTCGGGAGCGCCCCGAACTCGTCGTCGCCTTCGTATGTCCACCGCAGCTCTTTCTCGCTCGCGCCCAGACCGAGGTTGTATAGTATCACGTCGCGCTGTGTGCCACATGCGAGTCAGCGTCGGCGGCGGCGGCGGGGGGCACACTGAACTGATGAACACGCGCACGCACCTCGGTATACGCATACTCGACGGGATCCACAGGCGCCCTCTTCGCATCCGCGACGAGCGGCGAGTCTTCTGGGTCAGCAAAGGCAGTTGGAGAGGAAAATCTAGACATGTTTCAAAGTTCAACGTTCAAAGTTCAGATCTCAGAGACGAGGGTGAGGTGAGATGAGGTGGCCAAGTGAGACGCACGTCCATTATAAGTAGGCAATCACATGCATATGCGAGCGGAGCAGGGATTGATGGATCTGATTGATGATGGTTCGTTGGCGTTCGCGTAAGTAAGTACCAAGGGAGAGCTGGATCTGGAGTTCCGAGAACCCGTCGCGCGAGAGAGAGACGCGTGTACGTAGCGGATTTAGTCGACACTCCAGGCCTAGGACGACTAGTGAGGTTTGTTACTCCAGGAGACTGACATCCCGCACATTATTCGTGCTTAAGACGAGACAGTCGTCCATAGACACGGTTACTTATGATCCAAGTCCGAAAGATTACAATATATAAAGATACAAGGCGATACTACATGTCTGACAGCCAAACGGCAAACCTATAGTTTCGCCTTGACATCACCCTTGTTATCAAAGTTCTCCATAAGCTATAGCGTGATCAATACGCAATAATGCAACCCCGAGAAGCAGTATACGTACCTGTTGCATCGCTTCCGTAGTTGAAGACGGGTTCGTCGCCCGGCCATCGTCTACATGTGGGTCAGAATCCAGAAGCAAATCCAAGTAACATGCAGACGTACCAAAGTTGGTAATGACACCCCACTTCGAAATAAGTTCTTCGGGGGTATATGGTCGGTTAGTGGTGAAACCATAGCCTCCAGCACGCTGCCATCGTGTCTGCGCCGCCCATCCACCGAGAATCTCAAACAAGGATCCCGTGGTATCAGTATTGTCTTGACGAAATAATCAGTCTGCTGACCCTACAAACCCCTGATCAATTTTGCTTACCAGTGCTGCTGAGGTACCCTACGACTGGGGCAATGTAATCCGGCTGATAAACTAGTCAGTACACATCAGGATTAAGCCTAGGGAAGTACCTTGAAAGCATCAACCATCTCTTGTGGCCTGTATAAACGATCAGATATGGTTCTTCCAACTACAGACAACGAGGCATACCAGACAGTACTCGTCATGGCGGTACCTGCAGAGGGCGCAATGATATTGCACACAATGTTGTATTTCTGGCCCTCAATCGCAAGAGTCCGCGTAAGTCCAAGAATTCCAGCCTTGGCTGTCGAATAATTGGCTTGACCAAAGTTTCCATCTAGCAATAATCAAAACCAACGAACACGAGAAACGTTCCAAGATTCGACTTACAGATACCGACTTGCGAGCACGTCGTGACAATCCTGCCAAACTTTTGCTTCTGGAAGTGCGGCCAGACAGCTTTTGCGCACTACACCTCACACATCAGTAGTGTACAAAACGAGAGACAGACAAACGGCACCTTGTATGTTCCCCGGAGGTGAACGGCGACTACCATGTCCCATTCCTGCGCCGTCATTGACGTGAACGATTTATCCCTCAAGATACCAGCATTCGCAATCAAGACATGCACGCCGCCGAACTTCTTCAAGGCAATGTCCACGATCTTCTCGCCTTCTTCAGCTGAACAAATTGCGGCGACTGCTTTGCCGCCAGCTAAATGTGGATCATGTCAATGTATCAGTCATCTTCTATAGAACTCTGCCTCACCTTTGATGACCTCGTCAACAACGGCGTTCGCGCCCTTCTCGCTGACATCATTCACAACAACGTTTGCACCCAGGCGACCGTACATGTGCGCGTAAGCACGTCCAAGACCGGCACCTGCGCCAGTGATAATGACGGTCTGACCGTCAAAGCGCACCTCTGACGAGGATTGCTTATTTGGCGGGAGCTTTGACGCACTCTCCAGTTTACCCTTCAAACAAAATGAGAACCTATGTGTCATTGTAATGTTTCATGTTTCATACCTGTGAATCTAGATCTCTCAGGTGCGCAGGACTTTTTTGTTTTAGCAGCCTTTTTGCGAATGACACAAAGAATGAACTCACTGATCAGGATTGGTAAAGTCGGTAATTTCATCCCATTTCTCCTTGACAGCGGAAGGGGTAAAGGTAGCATCAGTCTTGAACACCGCGCCTTTGCTTCGTTCCCATCGGATCTCGGCAACATAACCACCGCCGACTTCGAATACTCTGCCAGAGGCATCCGGGCCGTCTGGGTGACATATTGCGACAACGAACGGTGCGACATATTCTGGCTATGGGTCCAGCTCAGGTTTGACTTGTTCATATAAGAACGGGACGCGGACAGACGTACGCTGAGGTTCGCGAGCATTTCGGGAGGCATCATCGTGGCTGTCATTGCAGATGCAGCAATCTGGTCATGGTCATTAAACATATTCGTTGACGATACTCTGAAAACAGGGCAACAGACATACAGGTGCAATTGCGGTTGCTTTGATATTGTACTTTTCACCTTCGCGCGCGAGTGTCTTCGAGAAGGCGACAAGACCCATCTTCGCTGCACTGTAGTTGGCCTGTCCAAAGTTTCCTGCAAAACGACGTGTTAATGAGATACCGAAACGTTCAGGGAGTGCGACTTACCATAGAGCCCAGCAGCACTCGCGGTGTTAATAATTCTCCCGAACTTTTGTTTTCGGAAGTGGGGCCAAGCAGCCTTTGTACAAGCATAAGCACCTTTGAGATGCACCTCCGTGATTTGATCCCACTCCTTGTCTGTCATATTCTTAAATCTACACAAAACACGCGCAAGGCAAGTCAACCCCATGACGTCGATAACATCCCGCGCCGATACATACCCTTTATCGCGCAGGATTCCAGCATTATTGATGAGAATAGTGATTCCTCCAAAGGCGTCAAGTGCAGTCTTGATGACAGCCTCGCCGTCTGTGACAGATGAGGTGTTCACAACAGCCTTGCCGCCAGCTGGCGCAAGCGCATTAGCACACGGACATCAGAGCAGCACAAACGTTATGCACCCTTGGTGATTTCATCTACAACCTTCTGTGCAGCTGCAGCATTGAAATCGTTCACTACGATATTGGCCCCACGCGATGCGAACAGGAGAGAATAACTAGATATGACGTTAACAATTGATTCAGGGTGGCCCTGGAGCCACAGGCAACGCACGTCTTTCCGAGACCGCCACCAGCACCAGTGATGACTACGGTGTGGCCTTTGAACGAGAGAGTGTTGGACATGGAGATAGTAAGGACGGAGTGATTATCCTCTCAGCTTCCATGCGAGTGAAATACTCTGTTCTGACGCATGTGATACCTGAGTTTGATCATGATGACATAAGCAAAGCGCGTTCGCGCGATCCTCAGTGGGTCCACAACTCATGCATGTATGTGAGGCAATTGTCATAAATACGCGGCTAGCTCCCTGCGCACATCTATCATATACAGTGAGGTCAAAGTAACTTGATATATACAGTGAACCAAATTGCATATTGAGTGGATCTTCAGTATGCGATGTGTGCAGGACAGTGGGAGTGAACAAGGAAGACAAGAGAAGACAAGGAGGGAATATTCCGAGACAGGACGGGATGGCGGTGTACAAAAGACATAGACGTGATGGATCATGACAGCATAGGAGCGAGACTTTCGTGTGGTTGATTGTGTTTGAGGCGTAATCTCTGAAAGAGAGAAGAGAGAGAAAAAGACAAAGGAAAGAGACGCCTTTGAGGAAGGACACGACAGCAACTGAAAATGATTGAGTGGTTCGATCAAGGAAAGATAGTGTATATCAATGCGATTGCGAAACCAGGAGAGAGGAATATGAAAATATAGTAATAAGTCAACAGAGATATAAAGGAACACATCGAGATGGAAATGGATGGATGCGTGAGATATGGTATGTGAAATGCATGGGTAATACATGGCGATGAAGGGAGCGATACGACGGGACGCACGACGACCGATTACGGGCAAAGTTGCATGTCCTCAGCATCAGCAACATCTCCAAGGTGCGATTTTGCCCATTCGACGGCATACAACGACGCCTTGAGGAACTTTTTGTGGGCGTACTTCTTGTAGACATACTGGCGCGAGAAATTGGACTCTGTAAGCTTTTCTACGAGGAGCTCATGGCCAGGTATGAGTTGCTCTTCTGTGTAGTCGGAATAGAACACAAATGCCTCGTCCTGCAAGAAATGTTAGTCACATGATACGATCACAATACGCAACCGACTCACCCAAGTACCTCCTAACATTCTTCTTGCGGTGTACATTCCCACAGCTGCCACAAGGCTCGGCTTCACTCTCAGGAATCTGTGATCAAGAAGAGTGACCTCCGTCAAGAACTTGCTCAATGTCCGCGTGTGGATATCATAATCGTCGGCTTTGCTGATCTTGCGCATCCAGCTGTATGGTGAGCAGTAGTGCGAGATCCTGAAGTCCAGTGTCTGCAGCATTATCCGCTCGCCCTTCAAGATCTCTTCCCTGGGGTAGACGCTCTCAGTCATGAAGACAAACTCTTCTACTGAAGGTGCGAGGATCTCTTCGTATTTAGCGGCAATAAAGACCGCGGTGACACCGACTAGCTGGAGCTTTACCAGAGAGACGACGCGTTTGGAGAGGAAGCGGTCAACGATATTGACTGCAATCCATAGCGTCTCGGGCAACATGTGGTAACGCAAGTGGACCTGAAGGAGCCAGTCGACAAGCGTTTGCCGCATCGCCCAAGTGATCTCGGTCTGATCGTTCATGTAATCCGGTGAAGGCATCATCTCCTCCTACGTAACTGCAATCAGTAACCACAAGAAATTGAGCTTGACAAAAACCAACCTCAAGGTCATTCATGTACTCGAAGATCTCGTCGGCGTACTCAGACACCATTGATGGGTCGAGAACATCTACACGATCCTCAAAATTTTCGTGAACGACGTCAACTTCGCGCTTGTACCTCAACCTCTTCTGGGTTGACACTTCGGGCCAGACGCGCTGGATCTTTGCTGGTGGCTGTGCTAATTCATCTTCCTCGTCGCTGTCGTCCGCTACGCCAATCATGGCCTCCACTTCCGATTCTTGCGCCAGAAGCTCCTCCTCCGCCTCAGCTTCTCGTGCAGCTGCAGCGATCTCCTCTTCAACGTCCATTGCGATCTGGGCATCACGGCCGCGAACCTTTTTGATCTCTTTGGCGACGACAATGGGTGGCGCAACACGAGATAGACGCCTGTTGGTTATTGTAGCAGGCGCTCGAACTCTGGCAGCAGGTTGAACGCGGGCGTTGACGGCGTTAGTGACAGGGGGTGCGGCTTGGCTCCTCCCAGGTCCGAGGGGAATACGTTGAGGAAGAGTCGTGGAATCCGAGCGAACGCGTTTTGATCCTACTTCCTCTTTATCTTTTCCAAGACTGGGTTTACCGCTCGTATCCTAGGATCAACTGTCAGCCACACAAAACCTGTCTGAAGGTCGGTGGCAAACCTTGCGGTTCACAGCAGTGGTAGTGACTTCGCCCAGTGCTTGTCGCTGACCAGGCTTTCCTCCTATGTTTTCTTTCGATGAAATTCGTGATGCAAAGCCGGTTGTGACATTTGACCCCTGGCGAAGGTGTCTGCTCGACGCATTCTCGTCGGCCTTGACGCGTTGAGCGAGTCCTCGGCGTTGTGGGAGCTACGGGACGGAGTCAGTACAAAGGCGATAAAAGAATAGATAGACCTACGCGGACATGACTGGTTGCCATCGTAGACAGTGTGTGCCACTAACTGGAGTGTCGGAAGATAGTCGAAAAAGAAAATGATGAAAGAGAAGAGATAAGCAGGGACCGAGCGGAAGCTGGGGACAGGTCCTGGAATCGAGGGACGAGGAAGATTTCCAGAGAAAACAGAGAAGCACAATTCACTCGTCAGCCTCAAGAAGAACAAGGAATTTGGTTCATATTCTCGAACTGTACACGTGATTTGGCCGCATAACAACGCGCAAACAACACGAGGCGACGCGACGCGAACTTCTCGTGACATATGCTTTTCTCACGCCGTATATGGAACAATATATGTTATGGAAACAATATGTAGCTTCTACAAGTAATGTATGAATGCTATCGGCCCGTCGTGCAGGAATGGTACAGTCCTGACCATATCGCGGCAGGCAGCGATACGAGACCCTCCACCAGTATGTACGTCATGAGGATTTATTTCAGGGTCGTCTCCATTCAACTCAGCGCTCAATTAAAGATGAAAGCGAAAAAGCTTAAGATCTGTCCCACCGTCTGCGCTTCCCGGTCTCCTTCCAATCCCGGTCAGGCAGTGTTGGTAGACTGGTCGTCGACGTCGAGGCGCGCTTTAGCCCCAGTCCTCCACGATTCAGGCTGACTGTTGGTTCAAGAGGCTCCACAAGGCCAACTTGCCCTTCGTAAGAATTAAGAGGTGAGCCTAGTGCGGTTCCTGGTTCCCATCCTTGTTTCATCAGGAGGCGATGGCCAATGTTCGATGCCGGTAACGGTACCGCTGGTTGCGATGTGGGCTCTACAGAAGGGGACTTTGACCGAGGGAGTATCGTCGATGCTTCCAGTGAGACAGAAGATGGAGGTGTAGAGACCCCAGGAGCATCCGGCTGCGTGGCAGGCATCAAGGCCCTTCGACGTGCGGATCGATCCACGTACTGAGTCGGTGCAGTTTCCATGGAAGATGCCGACGGTCGAAGACTAGAGTCACTATGTCGCGTTAGAAGCGACTTCTTGAGCAAACTCAATGCTTTCTTGGGGTCAGCCGGCGCCTTTGGCACATGGTAATCAGAGTCATCTGCATTCCTCGGAGTCGCAACCGAAGGCTCAGCTGTTGACTTGTAACTCTTCGAGACTGGGTAAAGCGGGATATCGTGATTTCCATCCGTTTGGCAATCTTGACATGGAAGCCGGTCTTTGTGCATGTGAATCAAAAACGTCGTTCCACCTATCGTCAATTGGTCCATATGACTCAATTTCTTTGGGATGCTAGCCTGTCTTGGTGGAGAAAGTCTCACTCCGTGGTCATCTCCAGTTGCATTTGCGAACTTCAAGAACGTCCCGTGCATAGATCCCATGTCCACTACTCCCCACTCCCGTCTACTCGCATCCCAGTATGCAGTAGCATGCAGCTTCGATACTTGCATCTCCTTCAGGCGTATCTTCGGTGTCGTCGACCCATTTGGAACCACATCACGCCCAAACTGAATCTCAGAATGCCCATCTATCACACCCAGCCTGTGTTTCGACGATAGTATGGAAGATCGAAGAACGATGAGGCGAAAAGTCGGCTGATTAGGTCTAAGAGTGACAAACGTGCGCTTAGATGTCGGAGGAGGGTCTGTGTATAGAAACGAGGTGGTTGAACTCTCTCCAGGCCATTCGTAAGAAGGATCGTAGTCTTCTCCGGGAGTTAAGACGCCCGGCTCAAGAATCTCGCCTTCTTCAGATTCCATTTCGTAGTTCTGTAGAGACAGAAGGAAGAACCAACGTCAACGTAAAATCATACAGTTGTATAAAAGCGGCCTTTTAGCCAGTCGCTCTATACCAGCTTTCAAGTATGCGGGGCCATGTATTGGGTCAGGCAGTCGCCACAGGTCGTAGTTGGCGGAACAAAGTGCGGCAATTGCCGAATTACCTTTGTCATTCACCACTTGCTGAAGCTCAAGTCCTGAACAAGGTAGATCTTCTTCCACCCACGTCCCCACCTGGCGTTCACAATGGCAGGAAGCCTAGGGACGAAAGAGATCGACCTTATCTTCCCCAACTCATCCTACACGCCTCACAAGCTGCTCGCTCTTTCGATAGTTAATATTAATAGATTGTTTCTCACAGTTTGAAGCTTGTAATTTCTTGCATAGCTTATCCACGACATGGAACAGTTCTCCGAGGTCTTCATTCAGTTCTAAGCTAGCCAGCTTCCTGTCAGCCTAACCTACCCATTCCAGGATCACTCCAAGTTTCTTCTGAGCAAAGAGTGGCTTGTCAAATCCGACAGTCAGACTTCAACTCCATATTTTTTTGTTCGTTTGTTTTTATTCTTGAAACGCAAGTTTGTCAACGTGGCGCTCAGAAATTCTATGCTAATACCGTTGATCTTTCGTGTTGTGTGATGATGACGGACACAAGATCAGTCTGGGCGGAAGGTGACCTCACGCTTTCTAACGTTGTCGCACTTTTTGACTGATAGTGGTGCGTGTCAGTATTGACGAGTGCACAATTTGCTCGGCGATGGCGTACTTGTAACAGCGCGCTTGCACCGCCTTTTACAGAAGCTTCTGAGGCAGAAGATGCTTGGAGAAAGGAGACCCTTCAGCTCCTTTCACGAGCTCACACGTTGGGTGCTGTGGAAGAAGTGTCTTTTGAAATCGTTCAAACAAGCTATGCCGTAAGCTTCCATTTTAGTTGTCGACTACAGCTGAGTGATGTACCTTAGGATATAGCCGTTGAACTGGACTATGAGAACTTCAAATGGAGATGGGAATCTTGTTTCCTGGGCCACAAGACCAGTGCTGAACTGATATCAAAGCACCTAATCTTCCCGCTTATCAGTTTGAACCATTTGGCTTTCTCTTCTCCTCAAGCGATTGCTGACCTGTCAGATGTTGACGTTGAAAAGGTGAGTGACTTGAAACTCTTGTACACCATGGCGCTCATATACCACAGGCAGTTGACAAAGTGGGGCGAACCGCTCGGAGGTCAGCGGATACTCATATCAAAAATGCAATATCAAGACCCCGAACGGCCTCGACCCTTCGCCGCATGACCGCCTTGCTCAATTTCAACCCCGATGTCCGTGAGTGAGAACTATAACTATAAGTCTTGAACCTTTGAATGACAACTGATGTTCTATCGATCTCAGCGCCTGTTCTCTCGATCGCTGAAAAGCCGGACCTCAAAGTCCCACAATCTAAACTCAAAGAACCGGAGCCTCCGATTCACTCGCGCGATGTAAAGGTCTCGTCTCCTGTAGAAGTAAGTTTTGGTAACTGGCAGCTGATATCGATACTGAACTTTTTGCCATAAAGGAGATAATTCAAAGTTCAAAAGCATCACATGCGCAAGACGGCGGCTCTCTAAAGCCACCAATACCTGACGATGACGGTTCGGCCACCGAAGAATCGGACGGAGACGACAGTGTTATAGATGAGAAATTACCGACTACAACGTCTCAATTACCCCCTAATCTCACCCAACCCAAGTCTGTCAGTCGGACCGTCTCTTTAACCTCTGTGCCGGCTGTATCCGGTAAACATGAGTCAGAGACAGACTCTTCACCAGCTAGACCCGTAAAAAAACCGAAGCAAACAGCCCCAGATACATCAAGCGATAGTGACAGTGAGGAAGAACGTAAACGTCGTGTGGCACAACTTAAGGGTGGGAGTGGGGGAGGTGGCAAACGCGGAACCAGGCAACCCATAAAACGCGGAGGTAAACGTTTTTAGTGATTGGAGTTGAGCGTAATTGTACATTTTCACAACCTCGGTGCTTCTTGATCTTGCAGAGTCATAGTTTTTACTTTTTGGATATTGGAAGAATGTGAATTTGACTTATACTCCCCTTGTAAGCATGTTTCATGCATGCCTGATGGGATAAACTCTAGCTGAGCGTCCTAAGTGACATGGGTGATATGCTGAGTGAGAGATGTAAAAGAAAAGATCCTCAAGAGCCAGTAGTACGAGTTGGCACAAAGTATAGCGGGTCAAGATTGACGTACGACTGATAAGTTTACAAAAGTAAGTAAGTGAATCGATGGTTCAATGACAGCAGTAGCATGAGGTAGCTCAGTTACAACATTTTGTTCCATGTCCTGCATCATCGCCGTCCAGTTAGACGGTCGAGTGCTGCAGTCTTGCATTCGTCACATATATGATGGAACATGCTCTGAATGCGCCGATTGTCTGTCCATGTCTGGTACGCCCAGTATTCAGTTCAGTAATGCCTGGGGACAAGGGGGAACAACGAACACTTGGACACCGGCAGTTGGGCGCCTTGTGCACATGTGACGCGCTGTTTTTGCAGTATTGTGAGCCACAATCAGTCGTCACTCCTGAATAATATGCCATGACGAAATGCTTCGCATTTCGAACCCAAGTTAGAAGAATGTCAAGGAACGACGAAATGCGTTCAGCTTACGCTACAGCCTCTGTACCAATCTCCGTATCTATGTATCATGATAGTCAGGAATGCGACATAAGACGATTCAGAAGGTTTGGTAAATAGATAATCACACGTCTTGGCTACACATAATTGGAGACTGCGATCGATCGAAGGATAAACGTTTTTCGCAAGTACGCCTGGAGACAGAGGTAAAACAAGCCAGGAAAGGGGGATACGACTAGACAAGAATAGTCATCTGGGCTCACCATTTATACGAGCGTTAAAGGAAAACGACACAATGGCTCGGTGGTCACGGGACAAGATATCCACAACAGTAGGTTGGGAGATGGAAATCACCGTCCAGGTGTTTTCCTACGTACATCATTAGAGCTTCCGGCATGTACAAAATTATTCAACCGGATGCCGAAGGTTCTCGACATCTGTGAGATCTAAAGAGGTCACGAGGAAAGGGACCTAAGAAGGTCCAAAGGTCCAGATGTCTCCCCGCTTTTGCGGTCCGGAAGCATTTTGGCAAAGGGGTAGACGAACAGCACGGCCTTCACGGGATTTTTCAATCTTTTCAGGAAATACGGAAACGAAAGCACGGATGTTCAGATGGACTCATTGTCCGATCATGTGCGTCTTACGGTTGAGGATAGGTGAGTCACGATGTCATATTTCTGAGGGTCAAATCATTTAAAAGTTATTAATTAATAAGGTGCGAATGACACACGAAGAGACATGTGGGCGTGTACGGGTTGGTATCAGTGAGCTCAAAATCCTTGACTATCATTGTCCGATGTCAATAACCGAGTAGATCATGCAGGATCGTCGGCGGCCTTGACATTCTTCACCGTCAGGCGAATTTTTAAATCAATAAGCTTCACGTCCTCGTCTTCCACGGGTACAAGATCTATCTGAACTTCTGGGATGGATCAACCGTGCTAGCTAGGTCAATTGCTGTAACGTGCTGTGTCGACAGGCGCCAGCCAGATCGACAAAATCTGCAAGATATTTATTGTACAAGAAAATGGTAAAGCTCAAGCGCTCAAGCTTCAAGCTTCAAGGGGCATACACGGAACCATCGCAAATGCATGTGACCTGCGTAGACCAACCGTTCAATGTGACGCCATCTTTTCTCTTATCGGTATCATCGATGATCAAATAGAACGTGGACAAGTTGGTATCCAGCACAAAAGTCCGGCCGTATTCCAGAAGCACGGAGGAAAATCGCTGCAAAAACGAATTCGAAACAATATTAGATCGACACCTTCGATATCTCTTGATTTGCTCTTGTCTCCGAACTGTAGTGTGATGTAAATTCCCATTTAAAGTTGACAAGATGTGCCTGGTCCCTGAGAACGTCAGAAAAACCTGTGCAATACGTCTGTCTCTACTTGGAAGGTTGGAACCGGTTTCGTCTGCAGATACCATTGTAAACCATAGGGAAGGCCGTTAGGGTTTCGAGGTGTCCCAAGCATGTTTCGAGTCGCTAGCTAGTCATCGACTTTCGGCCTCGTGAAGTGAGGAACGACACCAGCGATGTCAGAAATATCAGTACCGGCACTTTAAGTGCTCCCAATGTGATTCGTGGACTATCCAGTGAAAAGACATGAAAAAGTCAGCGTAATGTCGGAGAATATTATTCTGGCAGAAAGCACGTAACCAAAGTCAATTGTCGGTCCAAATTTTGATCACCTGCAACTTTTCCCGTCGATGAACGAGTTGCATGGCGTGTACATAATAACAAGTTGCTTTCATAATGGAAATGCCCCGAAGGTTTAGCAATGGGTCGGCCAGCTGTTCGATATCTTTCAGAGCGGATATTATCAAATGAGTAGTCATCGACAAAGAATCTAATGCGAGACAAAGACACCGTTTGAAAGGGGGAACATTCTCTTGTTTTATGTAAGTACAGGTTGACTCTGATTGTGGTCACGTTATGAAGATCAAAAATCACGCAACTTGCACGGACTCGAACGCCAGACAGAGTGAGCCGCCTTGATTTTTTTTAGCTCTCGATGGCTTCAACAGGTAACACGTCTGAAGATATCCTTCAGGTATATACACTGAAATAAGGCTTTACCTACACTCATTGTTTTCCAGTCTGTCCTTGACCAAGCGTTCAGCCCGCCCCCCTCAAAGCGTCAGTCTGTGCCTCCTTTGCCCAGTGGAGAGCGGACATCTGTGGAAGACATAGCGGCCTCAGAACCTCTCTCAGAGAGTTCAATATCTTCAGGATCCACAGACGACTCATGGAAGGCCGCATACGAAACCCAAGTTGAGACTTGGCGTGCACAGTCTTCAGAGGCTCGTGAAAAGGCTGAGAAGGAACGCGAACGCTGGGAAGCCATTCGAGTAGCTGAAAAGGCGGAGCACGAACGCCGTAGAGCTCTCGGCATACCATACGGCTCCCAGCCTGAGCCTGCGGAACGTGAACACGAAACAGGATGGGAAAACGTCATTAGACACAATGATCAATCAGTCCTCGCCCAATCCAGCCCAACGCTGCCTGAAGAATCAAGTCAGGTTCGGATATCATGTTTGAAACTTTTTGCCTAAAGTTGACTTTCAATCGTTCAAGTCCACTGCACCCACGGCCCCGTCGGAAGCTTCCCTTCCTCAATCACAGGCAGATATTGGAGAGGGATCTCAGAAATGGGAAGATATCCACTCGCCTTTGACTTCATCTTATCCTTCTTTTGAATACCCTGAACACACGGACAGCCCCTCGCCACCACACCGGGATGTTGCACCAACTCCAGCGGCCCCTCTCTCGGCAACTCTGGCAATCTTCGACTCCACGCTTTCCACACGCACCCGTGTGAAGGCGCTCTTCTCTTCTTTGGCCATCAATTTGTTCCTTCCCTTCATTAACGGAGTAATGCTTGGATTCGGAGAAATATTTGCCAAAAATGTAGTATTGCAGTGGTTTGGATGGAAGTCTGTGGGACATGGGTATCTCGCTGCCTCAACGGGCATTAACTCTGGTCTCAAACCAAAAACATCATGGGGTGAACGCCAGCATTAAGTACATATACATATATTGTCAATGGTATATGTATGGTGTTAAAAGAATTTTCAAGCATCTAGAGTGTTCGGATAACAGGCGTTATTTGAGTAGTATTGATGATATGTCTATGAGGTTTATCTATGATCACAACCTGGCATTCTTGGGCATGCCCCTTATGGCTTGACGAACACCAAGATCACCCAATACATCTTCGGCTGTGGGAGGACAAGAGATCAGTGGCTGCAACGCGAGACAGATCAAGAACCCCTCTACCTCCGCCCAAAATCCTATGATGGTATACCGTCAATACCAAATCATGAAAAGACACAAGGCGGAACTCACGCGTCAAAAGGAACAGTACGGTGGTACTAGAAAAAAGGTGAGGTCGAGCTGGGGAGTATTAGATTACAAAGGACCAACATGTTCTATGAACTGTCCCATTCCTGTGAAGAAAAATTTTTGAGAAGAGCGATTTGTCAATCAGATAGTACACACCCGTCTTGGTAATTCCTCGCCCACCAAAAATCTTATTGAATAAGTGTGTCAACAATGACTAAATTGGGAATTTCTAGAACTCGAACCTGCACAGCATCAGCGGCGGTTTCCTGGGCACTTCTTGTGGCGTGCATTTTGAGCAACCCAATCGGTCTGTGGGAAGATGTAGGCGGGTGGACGCGAAGGAAGCAATGAAACATACCCTGCCAACTTTGAAGCCTGTTGCTTATAGGACTGACGGGAGAGACACTTCAGTTAGAAAAGAACAACAGAAAAGAAGAACGCTAACCATATTGTTCATCTGATAGGTTATATTCTCGAGCCAGTTCTGTGTGCTCTCGACCCGCTCAATCATAGCAGCCAATTTACTTCGAATCACTGCCTGGGAGTGAAGGGGCTTTCCGAACGCCTTGCGCTGATTCACCCATCTATTTTAGTTCAGTTTGTTGATTCAGGAACATGAACATAGATCAGCCCAGACACTTACAGGAGGCATTCTTCGACAATCAGACGCTGGGACCTGGCAGACGAGCAGCACATGACCCATCGTTCGTGGTTGAAATTGCTACAAAATCATGTGTGAGATGAAAATCTCTAAACGCCAAGCGCTCGCACCTTAACATGACAAAAATGCCACTTCCTTCAGGACCCAAAGTATTTTCAACCGGAACCTTCACATTATCAAACGTGACAAATGCTGTTCCTGCCGCTGGGGACTAGACAAAATTGTTGAAATATTATTCGAGAGGCCCTGATGCTAGTTGTACGACATACATAACTGGTTTTGATGGCCTTGGTCTCAACTCCTTCTCCGCGCTCGACGAGAATGACAGTGAAACCACCCTGGAGCAGCATTGATAAATATATCGTGCAGGCGGCAAGCAAAGAATCAAACAAACCTCTGTTCTACAACCCACGGTAAAGCTGAATATCTGATAAACCAAGATCTGTCAACAATAATACAGAACCACGTACTAGTGTGCGAACCTAGGTAACAAAATCAGACTAGAAGAAAGCAGTTGATGACATGCGTGTGACTCACGTTCCGTTCGTTATCCATTTTTTGCTATGACGAAGGAATAGCGTAAGAAGTTGAAAAGGAACCAGACAAAAGGGAATAAAGATAAGGCAGCCAACATGGGCGAAAAGATGGGAGAAAGGGCATATAATCGATGAGACATATGGGATGCTCACGTTCCGTTAATAATCCAGTGCTTCCCATCCTCAGTCTTGACAGCCGAAGTGCGGAGACCGGAAACGTCACTTCCGGCGAAAGCCTCAGATATGGCGAGACATATAGGCTTCTTACCAGACAAAACATCAGGAACCACTTTCGCTTTAATTTCGGCACTACCAAAATTCAGGACCGGCGGTAAGCCGATGACTGAGCCACTCATTAGACCTATGTGAACGCTTTGAGCATAGTTTCTAACCATGCAGGAGATAATGTACCATCACCGTAGCCGCGCTGACCACATCGAGCAAACTCTTGAGTAATAATAAGCTAGAAAATAATAGATGGTATCAATGTTTCTGTTGTGTATAGAAGCTGGACGCGTCGCATCGCATACCTCATGGAAGTAGTCAAACTGGAAAATAAAAAGGATCAGCACCATAATCAGAACATGTGTAGAACTATACCAACTTGCTCAGGTGTAACCAAACCATCCATAAGCTTCATTCCTGTTATTGGAAGCGCATGGAATAGCTTAGAATCGCGTGGGAGTACAAATTATTTCAACATACCCTTCAAATGTTTGCCTGGTCCCATGCGCATGGCGTGAAGATTCATTGTCCTGGAAGCCAGCCAGATGAGGAATGAACACTACACATGGAACATAAATCGCTTACTCCATAGCTTCTATGACATTTTTGCTCGGCGGTTTTCCGTCCGCTTCTCTAGCCTGATGAGAATTCAGTTGCAGGGGGTGACATGACGAATACAAGGCGACTAACAATAGCGTCAGGAGTGATTATTTCATCGACAAACTTCCTGACAGCCTTCTGGAATTTCCGATGGTTCTGTGAAGACGGGATTTGACTCTTGATTCAATGATGCAATATGAAGGCAAAGGAACCTCAGTATAGTATGGGCTAAAGTATCCATCTGACAACCAGGTTGGTTCCGCGTACGGGACTTTGCTCGCTTCTCCCACTATGCGGCTGTGGATAATGCTGCTTTCTCCTTCAACAACGCCGACCTGAAGGCGGGCATACTGGGGCTTCGTGATAACCTCATGTCGGTGAAGTCCGTAGAAAGCTTCAGTCGCGTCTTGGCCCGCTATATAGATAAGTCAGCGTGGGATCAAAAACGCGGTGGTGTGACGAACAAATGTCTTCGTCCAAGAAGACCGAAGCTCCACCTGGGTGAAGATCCTTGAACCTGGAAACGTCGTACACTTTTCCATCGATAATGATCCACTAGAGAACACGTCAAAATATAATTTAAAACTTCTATATCGGACCTACGAGATCTCCTTCTTTATTATGCTGTGATAGCTCAGGTCAGGTTTTGTCGGTGGCAGAAGGGCGATTTTCCTACCTTTGCTACTTCGTCGCGAGTATATGTCTTGAGCTCTTTGGATGCCATTTCAAGTGGATAGGTGGTGAAGAGAGCGCACCTCCAGACTGAAACATATGTAGCTCGTCTCTCTTACATGTGATTGACTTTACCCACATGATTAAGTGATCGCGTCATGATCCACGTGGCTGATGATCATCTATTCATCTTATCTATCGGATCAATCTTATCAGATGGAAGTGCGAGATCTATATTACAACCCTCCTGCTTCGTGTATTCGAGAAGTCAAGGCCTATAGACGCGCATGTTTTGGCATTTGTTTTAATGCTTGTCGGACCCCTAAATCTCCAAGAACATCTTCCGCTTAATAAAACATCCAATCATTGAATCTCGGCAAGAACCATCGAATGGCCAACAACTTACTTCCGCCCAGAATTCTAGATTATTGATGTAAGTAACAACACATAGCAGATATCGGGTTTTCAAAACTTACGCGTCGAAGGCGATGTTTGTATGATACTGTTCTTATGCTCAAATCAAATGTATAATGGAACTGAGGATCAAAACTGACGTGTTCAATGAAACGACCCATTCCTATCTAAAAGTGAGACAGTTCTCTAGAATAGAAGGAATGCGACACGTACCCGTCTTTGTAATTCCTCGCCCACCAAAGATCTTGAGACAAAGTCAATCAATGCGGCTATTGATGAATACATGATCAAGTGACCTGAACAGCGTCTTTTGCTGTGAGTTGAGCGGTTTCTGTGCAATGCTTTTTTAACAACGCAATTTGGCTGCTCGAAATTAACAATGTCAAAATGATGAGTATAGAGATTGGTATACCCAGCTAAAAGTGCAGATTGTTGTTTATAATTCATTTGGCACATCTGGTAAGTGATGCTCTCAAGCCATGCTTGAGCACTTTCTACACGAGTGATCATCGCAGCCAACTTCGACCTGATGACAGCTTGAGAGTTCAAAGGCTTCCCGAACACTTTTCGTTGTGTCGTCCATCTTTAGTCCCGTCAAAATGTTAGAATGCACAATGAAAAGGATGCTGTGACTTCCTACTTCAAACATTCCTCTACAACAAGACGCTGAGAACCAACGCTAATACAGCACATGCCCCATCTGAAACCATGCGATGAGATCGAGCACTGCTTGTGCGAAAACATTCCTACCGTTCGTGGTTAAAATTGCTCAGGATAACGATTAAACCTCCTCCGTTGTCCGGTCCCAATACATTTTCTGCAGGAACCTTAACCTGGTCAAATGTCACGAAGGCAGTCCCAGATGCAGGGCCGTAGGTTGTATTGATATGCTTCGTCTCAACACCCTCACCGCGTTCGATAAGAAGGACTATCATGCCCTTTTCCGTCCGGCAACCAGTCACAAAGTAGTCTGCGAAGTGGCCATTTGTGATCCATTTCTCCAACCGTTTGTCGAAATCTTAGTTTTATTTAACATTCAGCAAAGACATACCTTCGTACCTGTGCAAGATAAGCGTCATCATGATCAATTGCAAATCTGTTCGCCCACCAGTAACAGTGTAATATGACCCATCCGCCGACTTCTTTGCAAATGTTCTCGTGCCAGCAACATCGCTACCTGCAAACGCCTCACTTATAGCTAAACATACAATCTTCTTGCCGTCCAATACCTCTCCCAAAACTTTTTCTCGCAGGGCGGGTTTTGCGAAGTTTTTGATGGCGGGAAGACCGATCAAGTTTCCTCCGGCTACTCCATCGTGGTAGCCCCGTGCGTGGATACGTGACATTTCTTGACCCATGATTAACTCATGGAAGCAGTCAAACTGTGTAATCATTGGGGAGTGTATCAGTACCAGCTCATCTTCGACACGTACCTCCTCTGGTTTTACAGTTCCGTTCATGAGCTTACGTCCTTTCAGGTGTTCTCCAGGACCAAGCCGCATGGCATGGACATTCAAGCTCACTAGCGCATCAAACACAGCCTTGCCTGGTTTCTTACCATTCTCTTGGAGAGCCTGGGCATCTGGGAACAGTATTTCATCCACGAATGTCCTTAGGACCTTCTGGAACGATCGATGATGCTGCAACACGGAGTCGTTCAGGGTACATAGAACTGATGAATACATTTACGCACCTCTCTGTAGTAAGGACTGTGGTAACCCGCCGACAACCAAGTCGGTTCAGCATATGGCACTTTACTTAGAGCACCGATTTCTCGAGGGAAGATGGTTTCTTTTTCTCCAATGACAGTTCCAATGAGAAGGCGAGCGTATTGAGGTCGTCGAAGCACTTCGTAACGATGGAGGCCAAAGAATACCTCCGTCGCGTCCCGGCCAGCTAGTACCACGATACCCAATCTGACTTTTCATACGGAAACAGTGGATTGCCTTACCTACGTCGCTCTCTAGAAGAACAGAAAGACCACCAGGGTGCATAATCCCGAACTTTGACAAGTCGTACACTTTTGAGTCTATGATTATCCACTGTGGATGTTCGAGTGCATACTCCAACGAGATTTTCATAATACATACCAGATCGCCTGCTTTCGCATGCTAGAACGTTCAGTTAGTATGTATAGGAAATCGTCATGAAATCAGTTCGCATACCTTGGCCACTTCCTCTTTCGTAAAACCTTTGAGGGCCATTGTCGCCAAGTCGTGGGTATTCTTGAGAAATCTGCTCCAAGTGCAAGGTACTTATGCAAAAGACACCGGGTAATCATAACATGACTGATGGCTTTACGACAGCGAAGCCGAGGGGATACTGGGCCCACCACAAGACCGTTGATAGACCGTTGATAGACCGGAGTAGTTTTGATCTATAGATAACATCTTGAACGAACCTCGCCCATTTTGATTGGACATAGAATAGATGTATGTTAAAGCTTGACCAAATTGTCATCGACTGATACCACAAGGTTGGTGACGCGCCGTTGTCATCCGCCAAGATCATCCCACTGATAAAAGCTACATAGCAGAAGTAAATCAGGAAGCGAAGTTGATTTACTAACATCCCGGTGGATGCTAGGGAAATCGCTACATATTCCATTAATTCGCTCATTCCAGAAGGAGCAGTTACACATCCTCTGAAGACCTACAGACGAAAGGACGCATTATCAGGATCACAGGCAGGCGGATCTAAATAGCACCTCAGGCTTCACGAACCCATCCATCAAAACAAGTCACTTTAGGTATGTCGGTTGAAATTAAGCGTTACCATCTTGTGAAAAGACGCTCTAGGAGGCCTCTTTTTCTTTTTTCTTCGCAGGCTTGGGCATTAGGACCGTTTCTGTGAACCATCTAAATGCCCTTCGAAATCGATGCTGAATCTCGCGATCAAAGAGAAATCTAAAGAAGAATTAACCGGTGAGATCTACGTCCTTATAGTTGGAGGTAGCACCCTTCAGTGAGTTATGCAGGTTCCGCACAAGACACCTTATCGGAGCAACAGTAGTGCAGGAGAACGACAACACCCATTGTAACGTTGTATACCGTGGTTTGAGCAAGACCTCGTAACGGGACAGAGTGAATAAAGTGCCCATAACCAGCTGAATTTTTTGGTGTTTTCGCGTGTTGCCAGCCTGTTGAGATTCACGAAATAGCATCCATGCCGACTTTTTAGTCGTGCAGAACAGAGCTACGCCAAGTGCACGACTGAAAGTCTCTGAAAGGACTAGAGTAACCACGATAATACACCATGACCGAGACGTATGAAGTGTTAAAGAGCGATGACGTCCAAGGCATTGAGAGGTCATAGTTCAAGTCACGTGGATCGGCTGCGCCGCACTCAATACTATTTTATTTTACTTATCATACCTCAGTTCGTACCGCATTGACGTGCACGAAACTGAGGTATGTATCACTTGGTTACTACATATATATCAGACTACTTACTTTATCCTTTTGGATAGGATTGTATTTGTCTAGGTAATATATCAGTTCGTACCGCATTGACGTGCACGAAACTGAGGATTGTATTTGTCTAGTTGCCTAGCAAAAGTCCTCGATACTACACGTCAATCTCTGATATGAAGCTCTAGTGAGAGATATATCGACCTCTTCCTTCGTGTATTCTTTCGCCGCCTGGACAATTGTTTCTTGTCGAGCCTGAGGACAATAATCAGACACGTCGCGATCGTGTTTTCAAAATTTTGGCGGAGGATTTCAGTCTCGTTTTTTTCAATCATAATTTTGGCGGTGGGTCGAATCGGGCTTCTCGGCGTGTATGTAAGAGAACGCAATACTTTTGGTCTTGCTAATGTTTATCTCGCGCGTTGCGCGGATGTCCCGAGAGGATTGTGCTGCAGAATACTCATGTTCTCTTGAAGGTCGCACTCGGATCCGCGGGATGATCGATGATGGATCGGCTTGTACTATAAGTATTCTAAAAAAACCTCATTTCTGCTTACCTGAATTAGCACTTCTGGTAGCTGTAAAACGTCTTCAACTTTGTCGTCCTTTTGTGCAGGTTTCCGAGAAGTTTGAGAGGTTGACCAGGTGCCGACATGCAAGAGCCAGATACATTGAGTCTATTTGGAGTGGCTAGAGAGCTGGAATGAAGGTCCGCATTCATAACAAGGCCAGTTTGTTGTCAAATTAGAAATTAGAGACTACATTTTACAGCCGTTTTGGAAAACGTTGGCAGTAGCAATATTTTTTTCTGTTCACCATAAAGGTATAAGTCTGGTAGCATATCTAGCTATCATCTGTTAAGTCTGCTACCAGAGACTAAAGTTGGATCACGGCATTTCATGTTTGTTCAGTAATCTTTCATGGTATACCATCCACATTGGAGTCTGGAACTCGCTCAAACCATCATATACATAGACAAAAAGAACTCATTTGCGATAGAAATACATTACGTAGAGTCGTGAAGTGATAATCTTCATTAGAAACGTCGACCCCATCAAACATTACCTAGATTAGCGCTGTGTACGTATGGAATCATACCTCTCATACCTCCACAAGCACAGCTTCTGATGCCTGCACAATAACTTCTCCACCATATATCTTCTCTTCGACAAATTTTCCAGCTGCCAAACCTGAAGCATAATTCTGCCCAGCCCACGTTGTTATATTCGCATCTTTGATATCAGCCCCCGGCGCAGACAAACGGCGCACTGTGACGGGTTCTCTAGGACTCCTTAAGAAGTCAGAAAGGTCGAATGTCGCCGCTGGACGAGAGGTAGTCTGCGTCTGGTTGAAAATCTCGAGGTTGAGGAGGGCGAGTTTTGTCGGGAAATCATTTCCTGAGGATGACTCAGAATCCCAGAATGCATACGCTACCAACTGTCCTTTTGAGGTGTCTCCAAGTGCAGTAGTTATGGTCGAACCATTGGCTTGTCTGCCAGGGTATATGTTCGCTATCTTAAGTGTTTTGGAGTGGCCCAAGGTCTCCGCGACAAATAAATACGCTGAATATGATGGGAATACCTTGACTGGTCCATTCGTGTTTTGGACAGGGTACCTAAACACTTTTCGTTTCAGTGCCCACCACTTTTGCGAGTAGACGAACCATAAATCATAGAAGCTTAACCCTAGAGAATTATCAAGATTGGGAAAACTTCACTGAACAAGAATGAGCCAGCATACCTCCGTGATTAAGCTGTGTGCTACTTTGTAGAGCTAAAGGACCCCCCTGGTGAATGTACAGGCTAAGTGACGTTAGTGCGCTGGCTTCTTGCCATGTGGGAGAAGACAGCAAACCGGGAAACATTAAGAGATGCTGCGTAAAATGTGGTATCAAGCTAATACAGTCAGCTCAACCGGAACAACCGTAAAAATAGGAAAATTCACCAGCCATAATGCCTGGCCAAATGTGTTGCTGACACCGTCTTTTCCAGAGCAAGAGACTGAATTGTATTCACCTAAGGTTGACTTTGTATCAATACATACTGCAATGACGTCGGAGAGAGAAACGAACCGATGAGGAATGAATGAGACCCAAGTTGTTCACGGACGGTCCTTATGCGCGGTTGCCAAAGATCCAGGTACCTACGACGGCGTACTCAATTTCTTCAAGTCCAGGATCAAAGCCTTACGTACATTGCCAGACGCGTGTGGTTGACCTACGACAAGTTAACTCCTGATAGCTTGAGGAACTCGATATACAAACCAGATTGGGCAACGTTGCAACTGCAATTCTTGGAGGATCACACACCTAGGCCGGACGTCGAACGTCATATCAACGAGTAGAGATAAAGGAGGGCTCACGCTATATTGATAGGTATGTTCGCTGCAGGTTTGTATGACGCCTTCGCTGTTTGCGCCGGCTGCTAGAGCACTCACACAATCCAGTTGCGAGGAGGCGCCAGGCGCATCAAATGGCCAGATTGGGTCTTCAACGGTAACGGCAACTTGAAAGCGAGGCGTTGCGAAACCCAGCGTGTTAGACATATTTTTGGCCCATGTCTATTTTATCCAGGATACTAAGTCCCCGACTAAAAAATAGTTCATCAGCGCTTACGCTCCATATAGCACTATAACTTTGAGGAGTAAAATCAAGGTAGTGATCAGGCTCGTTCCCGACTACGGGGCATTAATAGATATCAGAGATTGGGTAAGTCATCGCCCACTTTCAAACAGGTATAATTGTTGAGGATCAAGACCATTGACGGCAGACCCTGCAACGCTCAAAGCGCCCTCAAAACTCAAGTCATGAAGGTCCTGCAACCGCAAATCAATCTCGCGTAATTACAGTTAAAGTGGAAGGAGGAATACCAAGGTTACAGTAACCTTAGTACCGTCAGGTAATAGCTTGACCGACTCCCAAAATGCCGGGCCGATGGTAGTGTTGTGCAAAGTCCCACTCGCATCGATGAAATTCGAAAGACCGACTTCCAGGGATGCGTTCCAATACGTTGAATCCGCGGTAATCCCACCGATTCTCACTTCCGCAGATGTCCCTGTTCGGTTTTGAAGATTCTCAAGCAGATTTTTCGTAAGAACATTAGGAGAAGTAGTGTTCCCCACATATTCCTCAAAGAAAGCAGTTTCGATACTAAAGCTTCCGAGCGCGGGGTGTAGATTGTGAGACGCGGTAGAAGGAAGAGATGGATCACCGATGAGCTTTAGATTGGTCAACGCAAAAGTACTAGGCAGGAGAAAAGGAAGAATTGCGACCCTGCTCAAGAAGTTGGAGATTGAAGCCATGTTGCTTTTCGAAGGCTATCGCCAGCCTCGCACTTGGGAAGACGGCCCGTGCCTGCCAGACGGGACGTTAGAATGGTTCACATGGGAAGAAGCAACAACTGTCAAAAAATGGTCGTGACATATTTGGTAGGACAAGAGGCGCGTGACCGTGATAGTGATAAAGAACACAAATTGCCAACACATGTATTCAAACCAATCCAAGTTGCTCATGACCGTCAAGGTCAAAATGAGGCGAGCCATTGTTCGCAACAAATGAACTCGCTGAGAACCATGCATGCTATGAATATTGTTTGTTCGTTTGTCAGCCTTAAAGTGGTCAAAACCAATTTTTGATACTCCAGTTCAGCGATTATAATTTTCATTGGTCAAGTGTGGGTACTTGCCGCCACGGTCGACGTCGAGAGGGAACGAAAAAAAAAAACGAAAATTCTTAATGGGGTGAATTGGTAAGAAAAGAATTAGCGGATCACAAAAACAGGACTCAATCACGGGGGCAACGGTTATCTATTTACCGGTCAGACTTGTATATGAAGGGTTTGTCGCGTCCACATCTATTTTGTACTCATGGCGCTGTCTGGAATCAAAGTTGTTGAAGTAAGTAGTTTCACAAGAAGCTTTTGAAAGCTTTGATCTTGATATTTATTTTCCTAGTTTGGAGGTCTTGCTCCCGGTCCCTTTGCTGGTCTTGTCTTGGCAGACAATGGCGCCACTGTAATTCGTGTTGACAAGCCCGATTCGACGAATATAGATGTCTTACACCGCGGCAAGCGTTCAATTGCAATTAATCCCAAAGTTTCCAGCGGAAGGGAGGCTTTGCTGAAACTGATATCTTCGGCGGATGTTTTAATTGATCCGTTTCGACCTGGTGTTCTGGAACGACTGGGCCTAGGACCGGAGGTATTCTTAGGAAATGATGACCATAAAGGTCTAAATCCTAGGCTAATCTATGGAAGAGTGGTAGGGTGCGTGATAATTTTTAACAGTCCAAATATCCATTGACATATGTTCATGTAGGTTTCCCAGGACAGGTACAACCATCCTTAGCTATGCTGAATAGTTGATTGACTGTGGTCAGGTCCCCATAAAGATATGGCAGGTGCATCGCTTCTTCGGTATCTGAGACGACCCACACTCATTCCGCCTGGGTAGGCCATGATATAAATTATATCGCTGTGAGCGGTGCTTTAGCAGTAAGGACGATAATTACACGACATTTTCTCTGCCCTTGTTGATTTGCACTTTTCAAGACACTTCCAGGCTCCGAAAAACCTGTCTTCCCTGCGAACCTTCTCGCAGATTTTGCAGGCGGAGGGATGACTTGTGCCATGGGAATACTTCTTGCTTTGATTGAGCGAGGAAAGAGTGGACGTGGACAAGTCATCAACACCGATATGGTCTACTTCCTTTCTTGCCACGATTGTTTCATGATGCTCATGTTTTCTAAAGGTGTCGGGGGCACGTTATATCGCTGCTTATCCTTTGATGCACACATTAATGCCTAATTCCCCTCTCTTTGGTAATGGACGGGGAAAGAACGTCCTCGATGGAGGAGCACCTTTTTACGATGTTTACGTCTGCAAAGATGGGCAGTATATGTCTGTCGGGTGCATTGAGCCCCAATTCTTCACTGTTTTTGTTACAAAGTTCCTCGAGGCTTTGCCGAAAGGGTTTCATCTAGATGGGTGGAGACCCAGTCCTCAAACTCGAACCAACCGTGACGATTGGCCCAAGCTCAAAGATTTCATGATCAACGGCTTCAAGACAAATACCAGGGACTACTGGGCAACCGCATTCCACGGTACGCCCCCGTGCTACTTTTCAGTCGTTTGCTGATTGACCTGAGCGTAAACACGAAGGAACTGATGCATGTGCTCTACCTGTTCTGACACCAGCAGAAGCTCGAGCTACTACATCCCTTGACGAGTCTTTCCCTGCTGCTCATCCTCGCATCACTGGTTCACAGCCTGTAAAACCTGTGAAGTCATCCCCGCCCACACATTACCTCCACCCAGGACAACATACCCAGGAAATTCTCTTGGAATTAGGATTTGGCGAGAAAGAGGTCAGACAACTTGCGACGGATGGCGCATTGGGCAAAGGAACACGTCCAATTGGATCTGGTCATAAACTCTGATGTATGGTCGTTCAGGCAGTAGTAAGGCAGTATAGCCATTATTAAACCAACTTATCAATCATGTTCAACGACTATAAACTCCTTTGGCGTTCCGGGGTAAACACGTGGAACTCGGTGCCATCAGAAGTGACAATCACATGCGATCACTCCCTTGAGCGAGCAAGATATAAGCACTCCAAAAGCAAGACTGCAACTGTACATACACAGGTGCTCACAGATTCGCTGCACATTATCGTTGCACATTCAATGGCATCAACAATCAAACAGCTCACGCGAGAGGAGGTCGAGAAGGTCTGTCTTCGTCAAAATCTAATGTTTTACGCCTTGGTCTCACTCCGACCTCTAGCACAACAAAGATGGAGACTTGGTGAGCGCACTTGACACGAAAAGGAGCTCAGATAAGCACATAAACTGATTGAATGCCCACTGTAGTGGATAATCATAGATGCCAAAGTCTATGATATCTCAAGATTCAAGAATTTACATCCTGGTGGTGCTTCGGTACTACTCGATGCGGAAGTTGGTATGTTACCTCTCCTTCGACTCCTCAACGGACGGCTTGTGACGAGAATATCATTGTAGCGGGACAAGACGCAACCGAAGCTTTCTACAGTTTGCATCGCCATGAAGTCTTGGATCGGCCGCAATATAAACGTCTTCAGATCGGGGTCATTGGTGGCGAGGAGAGCAAGATACACGGACGGATACCGGGTGAAATCAGCACTGTGCCATACGCCGAGCCTACCTGGCTTGCAGAAGGGTATCATAGTGCCTACTTTACAGAGGCACGTCTGTTTGAATGTCAGCATCTGGCGTCACTCTCAACTTCACATTCTTTCAACAGAACCACCGCCAGTTCCACAAAGCCATTAGACAGTTCTTTGATACTGTTGTCTACCCTGATTCTTTGGCACGTCCAGTAATCTATTCGGTCTATTGAGGAGCTCATCGTGGTATTATAGGCAAGGGAGGCAGACGGAAAGCGCCCCAGTCAGAGTGTCATTGACAAGATGGCGTACGTCGCTGTGACGCCTAGTTGCACACTTCGAAACTCACTTTCTCTCTAGCGAGCTGAATATTCATGCTATGCGCATGGGGCCCGGCAAGCACTTGAAAGGACGAACCCTCATGAATGGTCTTGTCAAACCAGAACAGTTTGACTACTTCCACGAGGTTTGATTATCCTAATAGTTCTTTGCAACCATCATTCTGAAGTCCATATACTTTAGTTAATTATCACCCAAGAATTCGCTCGCTCGTCATTGCGCGGTTATGGAGATGGTATTGTGTCTTCATATTACAAAAGAACTCCACCTGACCATTAATCAACCAAGGATTACTCGGTGGCAAAGTCATTGGTTTACCACCTGTTCTCAACTTCGGGAGCGAGGAGCTGAAAGCCAGAGTGGTTCCTGAAGTTCTCTCTGGAAAGAAGTTCATTTGTTTGGCGATCTCGGAGGCTCATGCGGGAAGTGATGTAATGGGCCTTCAAACTACTGCTGTGAAGAGCGAGGATGGAAAAGAATGGATCATTAACGGTACGTCTATAACATGACAGCTGATGCAAAGTATCCATTTATTTACAAATATATTCCAGGAAGTAAGAAGTGGATCACTAACGGAACGTTAGTAATGATCCCTAGGTCAAATCTGTTGTGACACTCACTCCTCTCCCAGATTTGCGGACTACTTCACTGTGGGATGTAAGACAGAGGTATGTTCAGCAGATTATTCTATCTGGCTTGAACTCATGGTCCATGCAGGATGGATTTACTGTTATCCTAGTGGAGCGTGGACCCGGTGTTGAGACGAAGCAAATTAAGACCAGCTACTCGACGACTGCAGGAACAGCTTACATCACCTTTGACAACGTCAGGGTACCCGTTGGTAATACGCTTGGTGAAGAGGGCGGGGGAATTTTCGTCATGCTAAGGTGTGTCTAGGAATTCGATTCCTGCTTCCGAAACTTGAACCCCTTTCAAGCAACTTCAACCATGAACGTTGGGTTATGTGCTGTGCTTCAGCAAGAAGTCAGCGTGGAGTTGGTACGTCGATTTTTCCTCAAGCAAGAGTCAAGATATAACCGCATTACTCTTTCCATCAGTCGAAGAGTGCCTCAAGTTAGTATAAGCTTTTGTTTTGTTCGTCTTCAATACTGATTGAAACCTTCCACCTGCAGATGGACCACTCAGCGCAAGGTCTTTGGAAAGCCTTTACACGCGCAAGCAGTGATCCGCTCGAAGCTCGCAGCAATGATTTCTCGAGCTGAAAGTGTACAAAACTGGCTAGAAAACATTACTTACCAGATGTGCAACATGGTGGGTCATCATTCATCTATCCGACGATCGTTTTGAATCAACACTCGTGAAGTCATACCGGCAGCAGGCAAACAAACTCGCAGGGTATGTCCAGTAGTATCTCCTTACACAACCCAACTCATCATTCTTCTAGCCAAATCGCGTTCTTGAAGAGCTACTCCACGTCATCTGGGCAGGAAACCGCTCGAGATGCCGTCCAGGTCTTCGGTGGTCGTGGTATCACAGCGACTGGCATGGGACAGTATATTGAACACGTTTGTCTTTTCTACTTCAGCTTCAACCATTTGCTTACGTCTCAATAGTATCATCGTACCATACCGTTTGATGCGTTGCTCGGTGGTGCCGAAGATGTCCTGGCTGACCTTGGAGTACGGCAAGCTCTGCGGGCCATGCCCAAGAATGTCAGATTGTGAGCTGCTTAGAGAACGGCAGTTACCTCCGTGACGTCTATATCTTTCGGTACACCATCGTCCACATAGAGTGAAAGAATTCTGCACTTTTATCTACAACGCCATGTAATTTCCTCAGTGTACTAAACTACCCTTATACAAATAACTTGATTTGATTGCATATACCCAAGTTAAATACAACACAATTCTAGTGCATACAAGCATACAAGCCAACAGGGGAAAAAAACACGACATCTTTTCACATTAGCGTCGACCCATGCATGATACCATTACCAACCACATCAATGTAACTATAACCGTACAGCGTTCCATTTGTAGATACATCAGATGTTAATTCTGGATACCCGTCATATATTGCTGTAGATCAGAATAGACAACAGGATCCTGGGCCCGGCAGTCCATATCGGCCTCGAAATCGTTCCAATTGAAGTTTGCTGCATATACCCGATTAATGGAGATTCTGAGCAGGCAATAAAAGGCATTTGAACTCACAGGGCAAAGTGATATCGTGCCACACATTAGGGTCAGACATCGACTGCATGCTGTGCATAATCGCATCATCGAAAGGCAAAGAAGGTTGGAAGAAGTCAGACGAGATATTTGGTCCGTCTTCGCCACCGATCTGGAGCGCCAACGAATTTGAACCACCGTTGTTGGAAGGGACAAAGGGATCCATTGGGCCAACTGGAGCAAAACTCTCGAACGAAAGAACCTCCTGTCGTGGGGCAGGAGATAGCGAAGAGCTTGTGGACCTTGATGTTTGACCAATGTGAGAGGTAATAGTCGGAGAGAGGCGAGTCCTACGAGGGGGAGGACGGGGAGAAGTAGGGTCAACTTGAGCCATTGGTGCTGCTAGAAGGCCCTTCAGGAATTTCGCAGAGAGACCGGGGCCGTGGCGGTCATCGATAGAAATCTCTGGCGACGCAAGCAGATCGATGATTTGTTGTACGGTCTCACGGATTTCCAGTCGCTTCTGTATCGTCAAATACGATGCAAATCGTGGTTGCAGGAGCTATTATTATTGTCAAGACGAGCTCTGAATCAATATACTTCATGAGTATACCTTTACTAGGAAAGTTGATGCAAATGTTGTGAAGATAACTTGTGCCTCTGGACCATGTCGAAGGTAGATTCCTGGACAAGGAGAGTAACTAATGGGCATAGATATTGAAACACTATTGACTTACGTTGACTGGGTCGGGCGATATTATGCAAAATGCTGTTGACTACATCAAAGGCCGCATCAAGACACTGTGATCTTGAGCAATCATTTCATCGAATGGAAGTGAGGACGTACTCTTTTCAGGAAAGGGTTCTCGTCGGTATGGTTTTTTCCGAAGGCATGCTGGAATCCGTATGAAAGAGCGACGAGGCGAGCATAAGGGTATGCCAGCTGAATCAACCCTGTGCGAAAGCAATTTTGTGGGTCGGACATGTCTCCTTGATCCAGGATTGCATTCCATTTGTCCGCAAGTGCCTTCAATTCTTCATCAGTTTCGGTCGCAATCTTTTCGAAGTCGACAGTCTGCACAAGGTATACATAAGTCATTGCCACAATCAAGCCGGCCAAGGCAGACCTTATTTAAGCCTGTTGGATGATCAGGATCGCTGTAGATCTTTTGTATGAAGCCCGCCATGACCTTCAGCTCGGCATTGTAGGCACAAAGATGAATATCAAAATTCTTCATATTGTACGGTGAGCTCTTCCACCAGTTCTCAGAATGATTTGCCATATAGTCTGCAGAACTAATAATCGGTGGCTTGCCGTACTGTGAACCTGTCGATCGGTCGAGATTGAAACAATTTAGCCATACACGAGTCCGGTTGAGCAATTCCCGAGCGTGGTTCTCATTCAACGGTTTTGCAGTGTTAGGCAGATGGAGGTTCAAATCCGTGGCAGTTCTAAAATTGGTGAGGAACGTATTATGTTTTATGTATGCTCGTCAAGACACACCTAATAGCCAAACCCAGATACAGCCAAGTTCGCTGGCCTTCCAATCGTTTAGTAGGTACGGGATAGAGACTCAGCAAGATGTATGCAGAACACATTTCAACGTTTTTGTGACCGCCGATGAGCGCCATTCCGGCGGCCTGTTGGGCACATTGAATAGCTTGATTGTATAACGAGGGTCGTTGAGCATAGAACCTAGACGCAATGGCACAGACTGTAAATCATAATCAGCGACCTTAGAAAAGCAGAAAGTGAGAGCATAACTCACTAACGGTGAACAAGAAGGGACTTCGCCAAAAGGTCCGCTGTGCAGTATACAGGACAGGGTCGAGCAGCGATACAGAGAGGTTCATGCGATCAAAGTAGCTGTAAGATAAGTCAGGTATGGACATTACAACTCAATCAACAAAGAAAAAGATGCACATTCTGAACAACTGTTCTGCCTCTTGTGGTGTGATAATGCCCCGAGAAAGGATCAAAGGAGGATTTTGGAAAGTTGATAGTCGTTTATCCATTGCCTCAGGTGCAGGAGCTATATATTGCAATTGCGTGAGCCATAGTGGGGCGTCACATACAAAAAGTAGTCTCTCACTTGATCTGAAGAAGTTCGTGTTCGCAATTCCGGGAAGTTTATCCTCTGCAGGCTCAACGCTAGTACCACGCTTTTTGGGTCCAGCCTTTAAGCTCATTTCGCCGAAGAGACCAAAAGGTGCAGCCTCTCCCGGGAGAATAGCAGGCTTCGCGCTCCCGTGCCTGTTTTTGCGCGTCGAGCCAGTTCTATCATAGTTAAGGCTGGAAGTCGATCCCTTATGCGTCAGATCTCCATCAGTCATAATCTCATTTCCATCGTGATGGTCGACAGCAAACTCGTAATCACTGTCGGTGTCGGAAATGTTGACGTAGTCGTCGTCCTCATCAGAGTCAAATTTCTCCAGATCTCCTTCAACAAGATAGCTCTTAGGCATGCCAGCACCACCGATGCCGATGAAGACGTCGAATTCTTGAAAGCTCTGCTTGGCCTTCGCAATCCAATCTTCAACAGCTTTGTCCATTTCAGAATTGGGTTTGGAAAGTAAGTCATTCTGACCCAAGGAAGAATCCGTAGTTGAGGGCGAGATCATGGGCGATTGGAACGCTGAGGATGGCTTCAAGTCTGAAGTCCCTAACGAGGAACGATGATGATCCGAATTCCCGCTTGACTCAAGTTGTGCCATTAAATCTTTGATTTGAGCAGCCTGCTCACGAATTTGATTGAGCAAATGCTCTCGTTTACTATCTGATTGTTATGCCTGCACCAATGCATTGAAATTAAAAGCGGCACGCACGGAGGAGCTCGACGTTTCTTTCGTCCAGGAATCACACACTCATGTCCCCCGTTCAAGCACCGCTTGCACGGATCCGTGTCAGTCTTGAACTCACACTTCACTTTTAGGTTTTTGCATCGACTGCAGGCTCCTCTGAAATAGTCGTATGAGACAAGCAGAGATGCGCCTGTAATAAAGTGCTTACGACTTGGCCTTGGTCATTTCCTTTGCGTCAGAAACATCAGCTTCCTGATCATCTTCATCCTGACCCCTGCTTCGTTTATGCCTGAAGTCCACATTTATTGGTGTAGGCATATAATGGGGGAACGCGGCTGGCATGGCATGAGGTGGCGACGTGAGGCGGGAACTATTGTTATTAAGATAAGGACCCTCTGCTCCGTTGGCGAATCCGGGCGCATCAAAATTGTTCGTAGAGAGTGTGTTTCTAAAGTTGTAAGAATCGATTTCATTCCATCCCAATTGATCCTGAGAAGAACCGGAGAACACAGGATTGAAGGACTCGAGACCCTGGCTCTGGTTTGGATTGGCGCTGAAAGTTGTGAAGCTACCAGAATCCACGGACGCTGCACCGGCTCCGTTGACAAACGAAGTCAGTTGCGGTTGAGCTTGGCCTGGGGCGAAGCCTGGACGCAATCCAGCAGGAGATGATCTGCTGCCGGATGAGAGTTGCGTCTGGGATGGATGATATGAATAGGTCCCTGATTGCAAGTCGTCTGAATCAACAGATAAGGAGGAGGAGGTGAAGTTGAAGTCCTTCATCTCAGGAGGTTGCTGATCAAAGGTGGCTCTTGGTTGAGACCAAGAAGCATTGCTAATGTATGGTGTAGACATAGAGTATCTGATAATACTCCGCCAAGACCGGCAGATCCAAAGCTTCTTCGTTCAGAAAATAAGCTGCAGACGTGAGACGTGAAGAAAGGAGCTGCTTGATGAGGGTGGAGTGCTATATCTGTGACCAAGCAATTGCTATCAGCTCGTGCGATTATGACAAGGAGGAGGTATGAACAATTTGTCCAGTAGTTGATGCTTGTTGACAGATTACAATGTGATGTTCAAAGGCGAGACTAGTCTTGAAGTCAAGACAGGCGTAACGAGCTGGCGGCACAGTATTTAAACTGGTGGTACCTAACTCCAAAGTACAAAGTAAAGTACAGCACTGGGTCGATCACGATCGTAATTATTGATACTGAGTACTTAAGTGAGAGGGAAAAGCTGTGCACGTGTCACAAAGGACCCACATAACCAACGTGGCGCCAATTGCTTTCTCTGTATCCCTCGTCCACTAGCTTTGGAGTTTTACAATGACAACTGTTGTCTGCGCGCGATCAGCCTGGGGCGATATCTATATGACAATAATCAATCGTGGCGTGCAGCAGAGTATGCTGTGCAACACACTTATTCTCATTGTGTCACTTTTCAATGACAAGCATCATCAACATAGGTCTACAGTTGTCAACCGAATATATCATACTAATTGTGTTCATTGACTCGCCGAAAATTGTCGCCGCTTTGAATTCAAGAGTTTTACGCTTTGATGAGAAAGACTTGTTTTATTCATTTCCTGCTGTTCCTTTCGAAGTCTCAGTATTTTGGATCAATCCAGACTAGTAAACTCAAGGCTTTACACGTATCACAATTTTTTCAGCTGCTTCAGTTTTCGCCAGGAGGCCGGAATTCAACATTGAGTGGTTCCTCTGTCCGAAGGACATGATGCATCCAAGTTACTATCAGATCGTACAGCGCCCGCTTCATTATAAGCGACTGACAATTGACTGACGGTTGCCTTCGCCCGTACTTGAGGCTTCCCCTCATATGTCGACTTGTATCTTGATAATCATCTCCCGGCAGAAACCTCCAATTTGACCTGACGTTTGATAGTGGCATGCGCAAGGTCTAGTTCCTATACTTACTCAATTGACGACCTTGTACTACGGCTTATGAAAGAATCCACTTCTCCGAAGCAACGCTACCTTCAATGCAGTGACTGGTTTGCGAGACCTCCAAGGGCAGATTGTGCGATGACCATTGTACTTCCGAACAGCCCATGCGTCATTCTTCCTGTTCGAGCCAAGCATGATACGTGCAAAATCGGTTCACAACCCTGCGGATGGCATCAGTAAGCATCATGATTGAATCTGAGAGGATCTGACGATGATTGCATGAGCATGAGTCCACTGGTTATGTCTGAGAATCTTTCCTTCTCAATAACGCAGGAGCATAATTAACTCATGAAGGGAGTCGATTGCACATTTTTCGCATTTTTGAAGATTTTTTCGTCTGGTACGGCCAAAATTTTGAGTGAAATAATATCACCCTGTTGGCAGCTCGTGGATTATATGTCCTGATAGGTTATTGAGATTCTATGACTACGTCTTTGCACTTAGAATGTATCTAGTACGTGAAACAGATCATAGAAAAACGAGTCAAGATATCTTTTGAGGTTGCTTGTCCGCGACCTCGACAATTCCTTTCCAAACTAGATGTTTTTAGAGAAAATGACGACAATACTTTGCTATGTTGAGAGTCCGCACCATCCTTAGTTAGCTCCCCTGACGAGTTAGAATTGCTCTTTTCTGGATATAATATTCTTTGCCCGCTATGAGTCTTTTAGGTCGGTAGTAGAACAAACATCGAGGCTAGAAGGCGATATGATATTACTGGCACCAATTTGCCCAAAGTTGGATTCTGACGGCTGTGCGTCTTCCTTTACTTACTGCTCGACTGTTTATGACCAGAACCCAATCTCCAATCATACCAAACACCTGTGCAAAATGCCAATTGCAACTAAGGCTTCGCGGTGACCACGGCCTGCAGTTGATGCGCGTCTGATCACGATCATCTGTTATTAAGTCAGCTACCGGAGACTAATGTCAGCATACTACGTCAGCTGGCGTATCGCGCGGGCAGATCTCTTTAGCCTGATTATCCGGGCCCTATGCTTGGCCTCAGTATGGTCACAATCAGAATGCGAACAAGAAGTCAAGTATGAATATGCGCTTCCCGCCACATAGGGGCTCGTCACAGCCATTCCGATAGATTCATGCACATACTCGGGAGTTTGGTCAGGCGCCAAAATCAAAACTTTGGTGCACTCACGACCTCAACGTGGTAAGAAAACTATTTATAAAGTTTGTGTGGGGACTTATCGCCACATTAAGCTAAGTAATCGTAATCGCCGCAGGCCACCGCCACAAGTCGCCCGGCAGGCGTACATCCAATGTTAGATGCTTAAGATGAATAGCCGTCCAGTCATTGGTCGGTCAAATGCGTCACTGCATTTGCTACATAGAGACTAGGGTAGGGTAGGGTAGATTTGCCCGGGAAGTCCATGCATGAACGACCGGGGTCCGTTTGATCGACGTACCATGCTACGGGTATCTCCTCCTTCGAGTACTGTGAGAAGCTAGTGCCATTCCTCCGGCTGAACTCGGCTGAACTCTTTGATATAATTTAGCAATAAAAAGACACTAGGGCATCTATGTCAAAGATCAAAGTGGATTATGAAATAAAATAAAGCTATTGGTGGTGCGACTACACATGTCAAGAAGCGCAACAACTGTGTTGAAACGAATTGAACAAGCTGGGGCGAGAGATGTGAGATAGACACCCAGAATACAGCTCAAAAAGCCTGCTTGATTATCCAAACCCAAAATAAAAGGCAAAGATTAGGAGCGGTTGTTTCGTTGGCAAGGTGGATAATAGCAAAAGATGTAACTGCTGTAGAAGTACAAAGGGTAAGTATGGAAGGAATACTCCATCAACAGAGAGGACATTTGCTAAAGGGTAAAATTTGTTGAATAGTCGAAGGCTGGACGTCAGGTATCGATACCTCGCTCTGTGACGGATGGGAGGGGAAACGACCCGGTGACCCTACCCGTTACCGCTAGCGCCGGTATAAGAAGTGATAGAGACCGTGATATGGAGGCGTTCTTGGGCCTCTTCTGCCGACGAAGCGGTGATCAGAGACTGCAAGGCAGGGTCGTTGTTAGGAACAGAAGACAACGAGCCTGCAGTGGCGAATGGGCGGGACAAGGCAGGAATGTTGTCATCAGCGAAGACATCGTCGTCGAGTTCATCATTGCTCTTATCAACCTTGGGCTCTTCTACCTTGGGCTTCGCCGTTGATATTGAGGTGGAGTGCGACTGAATAGAAGTACTGGGCGAGCGAGCAGAGTGAGTCGTATTCGAACGGGGTCGACGAATGGGAACACAAGCTTGCGCGCTAAAGAAGGGATTGTCGGTGCTGCTTCTTTGCTCGCTAAGATCATTCTCGAAAGTGTCCTGCGATTTGGCAAATTGTGCAGAAGTCTGTTCAGGTTCCGCGTACTGAACGGTTTCCGTACCTTCCCAGTGATGAGATTGTGATTTCATCATTACAGGCGTCGCGATGGCCTTGTTGGATACGTCACCACGGCCATCGATGTAAGAATTTTCTCCAATAGAGCCACCATCCAAAGAAATGGCTGAGCCAGCGTCAACGCGGCCAAGGAAGCGTCTGGCAATAGGAAGATCAGGAACGACCTCTGTCTGACGTATACTTTGCCGGTGATCATCACCCTCCTCGAGCCTGTTCCAATGCATAAGATAAGAGCGACGACTTGCATGAGAATGACGAGGTGTACAGAGAGCTCGTTGTAAGCGGCCGTGTTTTTTAGGTGTTTTCACATCATGACCACAGAACCACAGACAAAATATAATCAATGCACCAACAACAAACAGAGCTCCGAGTCCCACACATATGCCGATAACAGTGCCTATCGAGATAGGACGAGTGGTTTCTGCGGCGGACGACGGGGGAGTGGATAGAGTGGGCGTGGAGGGGAGCGTAAATTCCGGTGATGTCGACGTTGGTGTGAGCACCAGTGCAAATGATGACGCTACGGGAGAACCAGACAATGATTGGAAGAAAGATGACGCCGTAGAGTCGATAACCAGGCCACTTGGATTATTGATGATGTGGGATTGTGTTATTCCGGGTCCGATGCCATCACCAGAAGGGCGAGAGACAGGATCTGCTCGCTTTGTAAAATGACGGGAGGGAATCATGTTAATAGTAGCGGGTGGACAGAGAAAGGGGGAATCATTGAGTTGCGGTCGATTCAACAGCGCGCCGTCTCTGGCTGAGGACGGTTGAGGACGGCTATTGCGTCTGAATCGACAATATAAATGAAATACGAGAAAGATAGATATAGCTTTGGTAGTACACGCTAGTGACCACACACCATGTTCAAAAGCGCGACAGCTGTGTTGAAATAAACCGAACAAAAGCTGGGGCGAGGTGTGGGTATTGACGCCCAAAACACAGCCTATACAAAAAAAACCTGTTTAATATCCAGATACAAGGTTAAATAGAAGGCGAAGATTGACGGGAGGGGTTGTTTTGTTGGCAAGATGGGTAACAGCAAAAAATATGACTGTCGTAAATGTCAAAGGGAACAATGGAAGGAATACTCCATGAACAGAGAGAGGAGACGCTGAACGGTGAGAATTGCTGGGTAATCGCATTTGGTGTAAGGTGTACAGATTAGTATGAGCCATGTTAAGAACCGTGAGCTTTTCACTTGATGGAACTTGATAGCTCCCTCTGTAGCGGGGGAAGGGCAGGAATGAGTAAAAATCACTGATGACTGCTTTGCTGAGCAAACGACCAGGAGTTGTCATGAAAGCAGCAATGGGCACTCTTCAATACTAGTAACTGATCAACACCATCCTAATACGAGAAGGTAGACTCAATCACCTTTAACAAAGGAAACCTAGAGGCTTCAAAAATAATGACACATCTCTGCCTGATTCAATATCCTCGACAAAAGGAGTGGACAGGACGTCCGAAGGCGCAACACAAGATCTGGAGAAATGTACTGTGACAACAAACAACATCTGAATTCAGATGATTTGTCGTGCCGACTTTGACAAGAATCTGTCCTTCTTTCTTCGCAAGGGCCTTCTGTGTCCCAACTGTATACAAATGATATTTGTGGGGCGCATTCATATCTCGTGCAAGATGTGGTGGATGTTCAACGTTGCGAGGGATCACTAGGTGGTGAACCGTCTGTTCAGTGTTTGGAAGTCGCAAGAAGAGTAACCGCCTCATTGTCATGACTCAATTGATTATGATTGAATCGATGATCTCCGGGATCCTCATATAATGCCCATAGTGGTTTGGACAGACTCTGGGGAATGACAGCAATGATAAGGTGATCTTCGACCGTTATATCATATCTTAAAATATCGTGGACGGAGACAGAGGCCAACCGGCTTCCAGGAAGCAGCGACACAGAAACATAGATTGAGTATTTGGGTGCTTGTATCTGGATCAAAGGACCCCCACATACCGGATACTTAGAGTCGTCTGTATCCGGAGGGAAATTACCGTTTTACGACGCACAGACGTCGTAGAGGACCGCCAGTCGAAAGTTTCCATGTACGACCGAAACAGAGAGGTATACATAAGCCTGGCGAGTAGTTTACCAGAGAGACTGACGAATGATACACTTGCGAAGGGCTCAGTTGCTGGAGAGGAATATATAAAGATGTGCTTCTAGGCATGCAGAGGACCAGTGTCCACGCAAGTTTACACACCAGATCACAAGATCAAGGGAACCTACTAGAGTGTTGATATCAGTATCACTTGTGTGGAGTATCGGACATGAATACAACTAACTGGAGTATTCTGGAAGGATAGTTAACCAATTCTTGTGCTTGTGTGACCAAGATCAACAGGTACACGATATAGCGCGTGGCTGTTGGCGGCAACACGGCGGCATTCATAAATTGCTCCACATCTAAGGACCTTCGAGGTCATGGCATACAATTGAACCATTGCACATAACGGTAAAAAGCCAGCGTCCACCTGGGGCCAAGGTCAACGTATCAATGTTGTCCAAGAAGATGACGCGCTGTTGAACTGGATGGCTTTTAGATTGCCATTCCCGATCGGGACTTCCTCTCTGCAACACCCAAGACTCCAGTTTTAGAGGTGAATACATGCCGAGAGACTCTTCCGTGGCCATTCCAAATCTGGTCTCATCCAAGTAACTTCGATGCTGGTTTATCCACATTCCCCATGTTCGTGAAACGTCATTTAGGCGCTTGAGACCCTACAGACACTAGTATATTTCTTGATTTTGTATTGAAAGTCGATGGAGTTACCCACCGCATAACAAGCAACTCACTTGGACATGCTTCATAATCTCGGTCAGAAGTTTCGAAGGTAGGTCGCTGATTTCTGGGGTTTATCAGCAGCGAAAGCTTTGAAGCAGATAGAAGCATCATCAGACTTTGCTGCTCCAGTGAGAATCCACTGAGCAATCCTGAACTGTCTGCCTAGTTCGAGAAAACTGGAGGGTATGACCTTGGAAGATCATAGGGACATGAATAAACGGCAGATACGGCCTCGCAGCTTCTGTGCATTTAATGTGCTGTTAAGTATTCGTCATGAAGCAGACAAAGATTCAATTGCAGTTGGAACTGAAAGAGCCCGAGTCACAACGATCAGTCACAGCTTGTAATGTAACGTCCGACGAACCTGCCTCGATGCGATACGAATACAGAGATATGGAACAAGATTCAAATATTTTATTTGATAAATGGATTATGAGAAAAGTATAACTTTTGGCAGTACAGGCGCTAGCGACTACACACCACAATCAGAAGCACAACAGTTGTGTTAGAATAAATCGACAAGAAGCTGGGGCGAAAGGTGTGGGGATAGACACCAAAAACACAGCCTACATAAAAAACCATTTGAATATCCAGATAAAAGGCTAAATAGAAGGCAAGGATGTGCGGGAGCGGTGGTTTTGTTTGGCAAGATGGGTAACAGCAAAAAAAATATAACTGCCGTAAAAGTACAAAGATAAGAATGGAAGGGACACTCCATGAACGGAGGGGGGAGACGCTAAAGGGTAAAGTTTGCTGGGTAATCGCATTTGGCGTAAGGTATACAGATTAGTATGAGTCTAGGTCAAGGACCATGGGCTCTTCACTCAATGGAACTTGGTCGCTCCTTCTGTGGCGGGGGGAAGGGGAAACGACCCAGCGACATCCTCTTCACCGCTGACGCTGGTATAAGAAGCGGTAGAGATCACAGATGGCTGCATCGAAGCAACTCTGAGGCGTTCTTGGGCCTCGTCTGCCGATATATCCAAAGCGGCGATCAGAGACTGTAACGCACGGTCGTTGCTAGAAGCGGAAGACAACGAGCCTGAAGTGTGGTGCGATGCGAATGGGCGGGGCAAGGCGTCGCCGTCAGCGAAGGGATCGTCGTAGGGCTCAATGGCCCGTCCCTTGCCCTTTTCGACCTTTGGAATCGGAGGCTCTTCTGCCTTTGGCTTCATCGTTGAGATCGAGCTGGAACGCGAATGGACAGAAACACTGCGCGAGCGAGTCGAAGTCGAACGGGGTCGACGAATGGAAGCAGAAGCTTGTGCACTAAAGAAGGGATTGCCAATGCTCCTTCTTTGCTCCCTAGAATCATTCTCGAATGGATCCTGTGATGCGAAATTTGCAGATGCCTGTTCAGACTCCACGTACTGCATGACTTCTGCAGATTCCCAGTGATGAGAATGTGATTTTATCGCTGCAGGCGTCGGGATGGCCTTGTTGGGGGTTGGGGATATGGTACCACGGCTGTCGATGTAAGAATTTTCGCCAAGAGAGTCGCCATCCCAAGAGATGGTTTGGCCGGTGTCGACGCGGCTGAGGAACTGTCTTGCGATAGGAAGATCAGGAAGCTTGTCCTCAGACGCAAGCTCTCGGGCAAGGTTGGGATGATACTGAACGAATGAATTGGAGTCAAATGTCACAGGTTCGTCACAAGACTTGGTGGTGTACGCTGTACGAACGCTGGGGGTGCTCTTCTTGAACATGGTAAGCTTCTCCATGGGAGCGACATTATCGACCTCCTTTGTCTGGTAAGTACCCTCCCATTTAGCATCGCCCTCCTCGAGCTTGTTCCAAGGCTCAAGATGAGAGCGACGACGCCCTTGTTCTGCGGTAACGTTACGAGGTGTCCCAAGAACACGTCGTGAGCGACCGCGTTGTTTGAGCGATCTCGCGTACCGTCTGTAGAACCACAGACCAAGTATAATCAGAGCAACAGCACCAATAAGAGCCCCCACACAAGCACCGATGACAGTGCTCATTGAAATAGGACCACTGGTGGTTGCGGCGGGCGAAGGAGTGGGCGTGGGCGTGGGCGTGGGCATGGTTGTAGACTCCGATGCTGGTGCCGGTGTGACGAAAGGACCAGTCTGTGATCGAGTTGCTGAAGTATCGATAGCCAGGCCATCTGTTGTAGGAGTGAAGCTGGAATGTGTTATCACAGATGTAAAGCTAGAAGGGAGACTGAAGGGATCGTCTGCTCGCTTTGCATAATGACGGGAGGGAACCATTTCGATGGACAGAGAAAGGAGAGTGAACGAGCGGTGGTTGATAAAAGAGCGTACTGCCTCTCGCTAAGGACGGAAAGTAGACAATCAATACCTGCCACTGAGGGGTGATGAGTGGAGTGAGTTTCAGCAATGTAAACGCCTAAGGTCGTACCTCCGTATCTACTAGCGAGCAATATCCTCAGGCAAGCATGCAGAAAGCAGCCAAGAGCGCTGTAAGAAAGTAAAAGGACGCCGCGGGCCTTGCGCACGGTGGTCAAGCTGGTTGTCTAGAGACCTCCCGTCGTTACGTGTGACTCGTCACCGTCAATCAACGTTTCATTATCATCAATCCAGTTCCGTTCCTGCCCTGTCTGTTTTGTTTTCAGTTGTGGGCATTTGTGGACCGCTTCTTGCATCACTGATCGACCTTCAACATCAACTGAATGCATCCGATTGCTCTGATAATTCCTGGTATGACATACAGTATGACACTATATACGACACTAGGCTGTAGAAGTTGCGGCCTGTCGATGCACGTCTGAGAGCGATTTTCCTTGATCACTTGATCTTATCATTGAAAGTCCAATTCCGTTTCAGGATCACTCCAACATATGCGTTACTCTACAACTCATGTTTTTCTCACTGGCGCAACCGGTGAGTGACCAGGTTCTACTGAAATGCAGAGATAACATTTTCCTAGGGTACATTGGTGGCAGCGTGCTAGCCCGTCTGTTGTCTCACAAGTTATCTGGCTCCCTCAGGATCACTGCTCTTGTACGTGATGCAACAAAAGCCATGGGATTTCGGGCATTCGGTGTGAACGCGGTCGTGGGGTCAAATTCTGATCTTGACCTGTTGCAACAACTGGCGGCTGATGCCGATGTCGTCTTTGCCTGTGTGAATTGCCATCACAAACCCTGCCTTCTTGATTACTTAGCTGTGTGCACAGGCTGATGCGGACGATCTCAGCGCTGCAAAAGCCATTCTTTCCGGGCTGAACGAACGATTCGACAAGACAAAGAAGCCGCCGGCTTTGATCCACACTGTTAGTCATAACACTTGCACGTAACAGTCTATTTAATCTGTTGCTCGCAGTCGGGAACCGGTACGCCTTGTATGACATTGTAATAGCACGTTATACCAAATTGCGTCATAGGCGTCCTCATCGACAATGCCAACGGACAATATGCTGGCAAGGATGTCTATTCTGATCTCGACCTGAAAAAGTTGGAATCTCTCCCTGATTCTCAGCCGCACCGAGATGTGGATTTGAAATTGGTTGATGCTGACAATCAAGGTACCATCTCTGACTTCTGTTCATACCAAGCGCTCTCCTCATGCTTGGGGTCTACAGGCTATGTCAGGACTTATATCGTCTTACCAGGCACCATTTATGGCCTTGCTACGGGGCCGCTTGTAGACTCTGGCTTACAAAATGCACACTCTCAACAAATACCAGCCATGGTTAAAATTGCTTTGCAGCGAGGACAAGCAGGTTACGTCGGATTGGGAAAGAACGTATGGCCCCATGTACACATAAAAGAAGGCGAGTTCCTTACATACAAATAAGCGGCGTTGACTCATATCCGCGCGGATTGACCACCGTAGTGACCGACCTTTTCATCCTCATATTCGATCAGGTTCTTGCGCGAAAAGAGTTGGGACATGGGAGAGAGGGATTCTACTTTGCTGAAAACGGCGAATACATCATGTGGGACATTGCCAAAGCTGTCGGTCAAACGCTGCACGACGCAGGCAAGTTGAAGTGTCCAGCGCCTTCGAGCTACACCGAAGAGGAGATGCGAGAGTTTTTCCCTAGTGGCACAATGTTTGGTACGAACTCGCGCTGTCAGGGTGACAGGTCTCGTGCAATCGGGTGGGAGCCGAATAAAGGTTATAACGATTTGGTGGCGAGCATCAAAGAGGAGATTTAGAGGTTAGGCTCCTGTAGGCAGCTGGAATATTCGTCTAATCATTCATTCGATGACATGATTTACTTGTACTTCTATAGGAACTTGTGGAGAATCTACTGTTGTGCATTTCTCCTTGCGTTAAGAACTTGGTTAAGAGAGTGTTTTACTCGCCTAGCCGTCGGGTCAACCTGGAATTTGCTTCCGAAGGGCTAGAGCTATTCATTTACACTATTGGTTACGACGGGATCATTCGTCTCGAAGGGGATCTTTGCCGTTTATTATGCTCCCTATTAGTGAGTACTAACTAGTCCCTAATTTTTCTCATTCCATCACCAAGTGGTGCCGTGTCCCTTCGTCTCCACGGTACAGACCCGCGCGTGTTGTTTACGACTCGACCCTCCATTCGTTTAAATCTCAACACTCACTTCTTTGCGTCATAGTATAATCAAACAAAACCTATTGTATAGCGAAATTCGCGATGTTTGTCCTGCATCGTCGGATTGATAACGCTGATGACTCTGAAACATTACACCCTGTCGATATCGTAGGTTTCTGCGTCGCAGGAGCTATTTTAATCGGCTTAGCGGTTTGGGCATTCGCCACGCTCGCACGACGACGCGCCAAGGCAGAGATCAAGAGGAGCGGCTCGTCCTTATCAGTTGAAGGAGTCATAAAGGAAGGCATGCCATCGCGTTCTGAAAAAACCTTGTTCAAGTGAGTGGTAACGTTCAGACCTTATTATGTATCAAGCTGCACAAGGTTGACGCCGACTTCTGAAATAGTGCACAAATACGAAGTCAAAAATTCTCCAGACAGCAAATCGACGACTCTATCACCCTTCCTGACAAAACACTGCAGCGCCCTCCTAAATACTGCACGTCCATTGATGTGATGGACGATCACCATCACCCTCCGACGTTTCTCAAGACGTTTTCTTTTCCAGACCAGACACGCTTCTCCGCCACCATCCACGAATCAATCTTTCGCGTCGCTGCCAACAAAAGCCGATTCTCCGCCTTCTCCATCACCTCTTGCGATAACAACAGCCCCACAACCGGCACCGCACACCAAGTGAAACGCGTCTTTGAACCTGTCCTACCAGATGAGCTCCTCATCCGTGCCGGGGAGTCTCTCACGCTTGTGCAATCCTTTGACGACGGGTGGTGTCTTGTCGGGCGGGAAAACAACCTATTTGTCGCGACCCCGAAATGCCTGTTCAGGCCCAACACGATCACAGGCGACGGGATCGAACTCGGCGTCGTTCCTGCCTGGTGTTTTATTCGGCCTACTGTCGGACTCCATGCAGATAGGCCGATCCGGAGTACTAGCTTAGGCATCACTCAGCTGAACTCACGCGAGGTTGCCTCAAGAGATAACATCGTTTCTTGGTCGCATTTGTGATCTTGTTGTACTCATTGATTTGCCGATGGCTGTTCCAAGTTCGGAACATATCATCGATGTACAATCATTGCTCCACCAAGGCCCCCAGAGCCTCAGAGCTTGGTTTTATGTCCCCCTTGATGAGGCGACCAAGGTATCTTGACCGAGATGCTCAATTACTTTGAATACTACGTGGCCTAAGACTTTCCATCTGCTTTGGTCAGATTTCGTCTTACTACTGACTGTGAAAGCTAGGTCTTTCATGTGTATTTGATTATTTCGATGTATATATACTCATTTACTAGAGTGAGGGCGATCCATAGTCGCATGAACATGTCCGTTGCGTACTTAATATATGCACATTTGTATTGTATTGTGTACTTTTTCATGCCCATCCAGAAGCTCTAGTGCTGAGGCCGGAATTGCGAGTTTATCTACATTGTGAAAACCTTGGTCGAGAGGTCTCGGACCGAATGTTCGGGAGAATAGTTTGAAACTCAGACGTTGCCGACAACCTTCAACGCGAACCGAGAAATATACAAAGCCTCCTCATGAAATATCAGGTCAACAGTAAAGGCAAAAACTTTTGGAGAACACGACATTTACCGACTTTTATCAGACTCAACAAGCAGGGTTGCCGAACGACGCTCTTCTAGAGGCCTCAGAGAAAATTGCTACCTTGGAAATCCGCAAAACCGAACTTCTTCACGAGCTTCAGCGGGTTGAAACAGAACTTTCCATTGCAAAGGCGCGTCATGCGAGGCTCGTAAACCAGGCTTTGCCCGTGGCCTCGCTGCCGAACGAAATTCTATCAACCATATTCCTACTATGTCATGGGACCAAGCTGATATTGACCCGTGCAACGGCAAGGCCATTCGAAGTCGTGGTCTCTCATGTCTCGACACACTGGCGAAGTGTTGCTCTGGGTACTGCTTCGCTGTGGAGCGCAATCAACCTCCATGTCACGAATCAAACACGTAGTCATGCACTGGAACGACTGTCTGCACAGTTGACGCGATCCGCTCAATGTCTCCTCGATATTTCATTGCATCTTTCTGTCAGCGATGGCGTATCAGACATACTCTATCACCTCGTCCCACATGCTGAGAGATGGTTTCGTGTCTCAATTTCCACCGACCAGGGATCCAAAGATGATATATACGCCCCATTTCAACCACTTTCAGTACCGAATCTGATCCATTTATCGTTACGAATAGGAAACTCGGAGGAAAACAATGACACGCCTCGGACAGAGTACCCTGAAATATCCTCTACAATTTTCTTACAAGGCGCTCCATCGTTAGCATTCGTTCGCGTCGCTGGAAAAGTTGTCGGAAACATATATCCGCCATTGGCTACTATTCGTACTTTTCATGTCGACGCCTGGCCAAAAAATCTGTTGAACGTAGCACAACTCCATTCATTGCTCGCTGCTTTGCCATGCCTTGTCCATCTATCTCTGACTGGACTGAGTATCCACCTTCCTCGAGACCCTCTGCAGACAACAGAGCCTACATTGTTGCCCTCGTTACGATCACTCCGGATCCGAGGAAACGCTACTCCATGCTTTCGTTTGCTATCCCTTCTGTCCCTTCCAAAACTTGAGTCGCTGTCACTCCAAGGTGTAGTAACCTTCGATTCGGTTGTTATCCCGTCTTTGCACAATCTCACTCTTACCTCGTGCGATCTCTCGTCGGTTGACTTAGAAAGTCTCCCCAGGTCCTTTCCACGGGTCACCACGCTCGGCATCGACGATTCGACTCCGGATATATATTCGCTTTTGACTCCAGAATCAATGACTAGTATATCATGGCCTGTGCTTCAGACAATATCCCTCAGGCGAATTCCAGGTATCGACGTAGTGCCTTTTGTAAACGCATGCCTCCGCCGCTTAGAATGTGGTTCGCCTTTTCAGCGTGTATGTCTCGATAGGCGTACTCGAACCGCTGTGAAGGCGAAGGGGCTCTTGGATGGATTGCGCGAATTGCAGCCCGTTGAGAATGTCGACGATAATGAAACTTGGCCTTCTGATCTAGGGTACGAGGATCCTGACGACACCTGGTATTAAGGCCATGACTCATTATACACGAGTAATCCGTACTCTGGCCCAAGCTTGCTTGTGCCTCATCTTGCTCCCGAAATTTGAAAGGCCGTCTTTCCCCGCAATCTCATATCTATGTATATCCTACCTGTGCGCTTTCATAATTAAGTTATGCATTATGGCGTCAAGTTCTCCCTAGAAGGAGTTGACCAGCTGATCTTCCTAAACAAGAAATGCTTCAGTTTTTGAAATTGTGTTGATTACTCAGGCTGCCAAGCGCTTGTCTGTCAGCATATTACCGGAACATTGGCAATTATCAGTGTGAACCCGAGATCTTGTTTCAAGCTTGCCATTTCCTAACATGTTATATTCTCGATGGCAGGCTCTCATATGACTCGTCTTCTTAAATGACATTGCAACATACTTAAGAGAAGATTGGTCCGAGATGCATGAAGTGTTTTCAAATTTGCGATAGTACTTCACACTTCAAGAGGTTCAGCAATTCTCTGCATCGAACTCAGAGTAATTGAATCAATCGCGCGAGGTCGGCTATGGAAAAAAGATTAAGTATGATAAGAGCTCAACCCGATGCCCGACGTGCCGCTGTGGTGAGTCCATGTAAGCAATCAAAATTTGAGGGTGATACAGTGTGTAAGTGTGCGATAAGTCTATTCGAGATACATCAGTTACTGTACTTATGTGGTTTGTTCGGAACAGGTTTCAAGAGCGTGACTAAGTGTCACAGGACTGAATGACTGAACATCGCTCCGCGGTACTGTAAGCTCAGTCAGCCCGTTTCTATGAATATCACTCTGCCCTCAATTCAGCAGTCAAGGTGACTCTCTTCCCCTTTCTCTCAACTCGTTACCTTCCAAATTGTACGCCGGCCTCCGATAAATAGTTCCAAGGATTGGGTTGCAAACTACTACATACCTCATTTGGGGCTTAGTATCGCATCATGCAAGAACGAGTGGTCAAATTGACGATTGTGAATGACTTTGTACGTTTGTATATCCAGATGCTTTTTGACTTGCCTGACTTTGCGTGCCCAGGTTTGTGCAAACTGTTGTATTGGCCAACATGAGTTGCTGGACGCGGTCTCTTATTGCAAAGATAATCTCCATCTACCATTGTCATTCGAACTAGAGCACATGCCTTTCCGGCTGATCAACGATGCGCTCATACCGGAAGGCGCCAGTAAAGTCGACAAAGAGACATTCTATACGAACCACCTTGGCAAAGGTAGATTCCAGAATATCGAAAATGCCATATCTAAATGGGCGGCTCAAAAAAATATACCGATGTATGATTATTGATTGGATTCTATGTGAAAGGGCTGACGTAGACGTCACAGTTCTTTTCGTGGTGTCATGAGTCAATCGACGCGTGCCCACAGGCTAGCTATGAAGGCTGGTCAGGTGGGCGGACAGAAACTACAGGTGCCAGTACTCTGCGGGATTTTCAAAGCCAACCTTGAAGATAGCAAGGATATCGCAGACATGAATGTCCTTGCTGAGATCGCCGAAGCCGCTGGCATGATGTCAAAAGACGAGGTTCGCCCGAGATTACTGCTCAGAAAATTACCCGATATCAACGTCCTTTTCAGGCCGTGAAATTTCTTCAATCAGACGAACTGCAAAAAGAGGTTGAAAACATGTGCGACAAGGCTCGAAATATAGGCATCACCGGTGTGCCCTTGACAATTATCGACGGGAAGTGGGCTGTGAGCGGCGGGCAGTCGTCCGATGTATATGTTCAAGTAAGTGCTTTCGTACCGACAAGGTCCTGTTGTGGTCTCTCGTTCACGTCCTCAATTCCATTCGCAGATATTCAAGAAACTTGCTGCAGCGGGTGTTTCTCCGATGGGTGTTTACGCTGCACCATCACCATTCTCTCCACCTGTCATCGAGACAAGTATCTATGCTTGATCGAAAAGATTGGTTCCAGCCCTTTCTATGTATGTCTCCGTGAGATTGAGCCCACGTGCGGTATATTACTGGTACAGGATACCGTTATGTACCATCAAGTCTCTCAACCCTGGATTCAGTATGATTGCTACGTCTTTCATTCCTTCCAAGTACATAACTTTACTACCGTTATGGGTGGCTGTCGATGCGATTCAAAGCGAGTCGTACTCGAGTCACCACACCAATCACCAAGTCTTCTGGAGACACGCTACGATTACAAAGCCAATCATTGGCTTGATTATTGTGTCCGAACACGAGCAAAGACGCGAGGAGCTCAAGACTTCGACTACTATAAAAGTCTGAGTGGAGCTGTGAAGGGCTCTAAGTTCCATTGTATGGTCCGACTCGGACGAAGAAGGCAGGAAATACGTATCCCTGACAAATCATATGTTACGTTTGTATATTCACGAGACTAGGAAAGTCCTAGGGCTTAGGAGACGTCCCGATTACAGTCCTAACCTAGGTGACTTCAAGGCTTACTTGTGCATGGTGATCAGGAGTCGAAGATCCGCGGGGAAAGATACTCAGATTGCGGAGCTCAAGAACTCATGACACTGCAGGATAAGTATTCATTGAAGAGAGCCCTCCAATGATGTCGACACACATGCAGCACCTCGGTGATCTGGTTTGCAGATGCTGTACAGAGTGCACAGGCGTTGACGTCGGAGAAAGCAAAGCCCAGTATATTGATATGTACGTCGTTTGTACCGCTGGTAAGAGAAGGGCAATCGAGATTGAGGCCTGCCGGGAATTTGTCTGCCTAACTCGAATTGCGTACCGCCTGTGAGTCTTCTTTGTCACAGTTAAGATGGATGTCGACATACAGAGCTGACTTTCTTGCTGTATTTGTAGGTACACAGGTTATCGAAGACTGCATTAGCTCATTGTAAGCCGGTTATGAGATGCAGTGACAATACCACTTGCCACGACGCGGCTGCCAGATGCCAACTGTATATCACATCCAGAGCCTGACGCGGGCAAGTCTGTCCCAAGTATATGGGGTTCCATATAAGACCTGAACGTGTTCAGAGGTTGTTTACCCGGTCCAGGAGGAGTCTTTCCGTGGAATGGCATGGCCTCTACCTCTTAGAGACCAGCGTGTTGAGGTCATCAAGGGAGACACAACCTCTCCGGTTGGACTTGCTGATTGTGTTCTGGCACGTTTTTCAGCCACATTATCCGAGACAATGAAAATACCGGTAGCTATGCGGGAGTTATGATCAGATTGCGACACTGATACAGATTCACCAAGAGCTGGCATTGCGAGCAAGGCAAAAGAGGACAAATGAAGGAGCGCATGGCCAAGGAGTCGTGTCGAACACAGCCAACGTGTTCTCCACTAAGCGCACGACGCTCACGTCGATGGCGATATCTGACATGAAAGCTACGTACGCAATCGACAGCGCGCCCGGAAACAAAACACTGCAGACAGCATAGTACTGCATACTCCGCGGATCACGCGAGCCTCGCCGTCGTGAAAAATCTCCACAACCGCCGACGCGCGCGTGGGCGTCAGCCCGTTCCCCAGCACGTCCAAAAGGATCAGGAAACAATCAGCGCTGCACCCTCGATGTACCCTACAACCCACCGCCGAGCCACCACCTGCGCATCCTTCGACATCCCTGCCTCAACAATCACAAAATGCCCCACTAGCGCCGCAACAAGCCCCGTATGATCAAGCATGTACTCCACTGCCTCCATTGCCGTGCGCATCCCGCAAAAGTTTTGGAGAGGCGAAGAAGGCCGAGAAGCCAACGTGTCTTAATTTGGACATGGGAGTCAGCATTTCCAGTCCTCCAATGACGTCAAACACTCTCGATCGCGAGTTGCAATTGTCTTGTTCAAAGTCACTGTAAACAAAATATCTTGTCCTTAGCCTAAATATTTCGCGTAATATCTGTTCTATATGCCCCATCGCCATCAACATTGGATTTATGTCTGGATCCCACTCTTCACTTCCTTCATCTGGTTTGGTACATGTTCATCTTGTCTCTCATGTCGGACATCGATCTAACAGTCCCAAGGTACTCTGTGGGCCATGTTGATTACGTGGCTTGCAAGCGGCCGACCCAAATATCCCTCACAGGATGGAAAGATTGCATACATATCTGACATTGGCGCCGACTTTCTGAAACCACTATTTATTGCTGGTTGTGCAGTGACCGGCACCGGGTTCTTCCTTTGCCTGTGTGTAGAGCGAGCACTCAGGCATTCAGGCAGGTGGGCGAGCGGGCGAGATCCATGTTCGCACACTTACAGTGCAATGATAGGCTTTTACCTAATATGCGGAAACGAGAGCTTGCGTTTTCATGTCTCGCAATTCTTGGCTCAATTATCGGCGGACTAGGACTAATACTCCTTTCTATCTTCGATACCAAACGATACATGACTGCGCATCGAGTTTTCCTTCTTGTCTTTATGGTGGGGGTGGCGCTCAGTGCTATTTTCACGGTCATTGAGGTGAATAACGTCCAAGTTTCGTCATTATTCAAGCTTACGGCATATTTAGTATCGTTGGATCAGTCACGACTTTTTGGAAGCTCGCAGACTCAAGATTGCCTATATTATGAAGGCTATTATTGCAGGCACACTCATCATACTTGCAATAGTCTTTGCCATATCATTATACAGGAACGTAGACGCCGGAGGTGAGCTACCAATTATGAGACGATGAAAGGTGACTTATCGGTATCAATGCAGCTGTGCTGGAATGGACTATCGCTTTCGGCTTCACTTTTTACATTCTCACCTTTTTTTATGACCTCAGACAAGCCAAGGGCGTACGCAAGGGTCAGTACAAAAAGAACCGAATCCGTGTAGGCTCGGATGGCGATATCCAGCCGATGGCAGAAAGAAGAATAACCTCGATCTCGTAGTTTTATCTTCGCCTTATAGTTGACAACCGTTCAGTAATAGTTTAATCATTTTATTGCCTCGAAGATATATGATTCGCAGCAGATCTGAGCATTTCCTGCATCGTAGGCATGGATAAACCTTCAACCCTCTAGATTGAGTTCCCTATCCAGTGCCAACGCCAGCTCGCGGTCCTTTTCCTCTTGAGTCTTTCTTCGTTCCACTTCTTTCTCGACTCCTCGAAGCGCTTCAATGCGAGTTTTATCAGGACCGGAGGCAGTAACTGAAGATCCGGACTGTTGACCACGAGATGGGGTCCCAGATCCAGGAGGAAGAGGAAGAGGCGTCGAATAGCGGACTTGGAGGAGCGGGTCAGAGGAGCTGTCTTGGAATGAGGGCTGATGCCAGTTGTGAATTGTTGGTTGAGAGGGATAACTTGGTTGCGGATAAACTGACTTGGAAGGATAGCCTAGCAGAGGAGGAGGTAGGGCATAGCCTGCTTGAGGTGGGGTATATGTATAGTTTGCCTCTACTGGAGGTGGAGCATAACTTGCTGGAGGTGGGGAATATGTATAGCTTGTCTGTGGAGCGTAACTTTCCTGGTTGCTAAGTTCTCCAGTGGCAGGAGCGATCATTGGTACGGGGAATGAGAAAGACTCAGTCGATGCCGCCTCTGGACGCCATTGTGTCAAACTCGGCGAAACAGGAGCGACATACGGAGGCTCAATGACTGTCGAATTGGAAGGCAACGGAGGAGATAATATTGGCCCTGGTGTGAGATGGCTATTACTGGTGGAAAGAATATGAGATGTAGGTCCGAGGGTGTAGGCCTTGGTATGAGAAACTTTAGAAGAGGAAACGTCATTGTGCTGAGCCAGAGAGCCCGAAGGCCCTACGAAAATTTGTTGCGATTGTGCCGAGGTATATTGCGAAGTTGGCGAGGACACAGCTCTTCCTACTCGAGCTCGCAATGTCGAAGGAAGCTCAGGGGGAGTATAAGTATGCGATGGAGTCCGTGGTCTTCCCCTACCGGGCAGAAGTGTAGATGGAAGTCCTGATGGGGGACTTGCTTGGTGTGGCAGTGTCGGAAGCGGCGCGTCGACCCGTTTTGAGGATGAAGGAGAAGGCGATCTCGAGTGATGGCTTTTTGAAGTAAGATAAACATTATTTGGTGGTTGCTGACCGGTCGGACTATCACTTAGAAGATGTTGAAGGGCTACAGTGGTAACGCGGTCAGAGGCGGATACAGCCGGAGTATGCTGGGCAGGCGTGGACTGTTGGCGAGGCTCGGGCGCAAGCGATCCTGAAGGGTGACGGCCTGGCTGAAGCGGTCTCGTTGAAGAAGCTTTTGGCTGTGGATCGGCCGGAAGAGGGTGATTGACTTTTTCAAGTTTCGACGGGCGTCTTTGAAAGTTATTTAATGGTACTGCATGAAAAGATGCCGAAAGAGTAGAATTTGGTGCTGGAGCGTTTGAGTAAAACGTCATTTCTAGATACAAGTCCCCTCGAACCACACCGTCGATATTCAGAGGTACCCAGTCTAGACGTTTTTCGAAAGGTCAATATGTATACGATAGGACCTCTTTGCGTGAAGTCAAAGACATACATACCATCATACTCTCCTGTCCTCAACGTGTCAGCGATGTCGACTTCACCTTTACCCAAGATATCGTCGGACCTGGGTTCCTTGGCATAGCACGCGACCTGTAATTTCCTGAATTTGTCTCCACCCTGCTTCATAACCGGATATCGAAGTTCCTCATCCCATTCAGGGTGTTGACCGCCTTTGATGACAACCTTTGTTTTCTTGGTAGTACCTGTCAGTGGAACAGTGGACCAATAAATCTGGGCTCCAAATCAAGCAAAGCAAATGACTCTCACCGTTGAGGGTCACTTGCGCAAACACATCTTGCTTGTACAAGGAGTGTTTGTCGTTCAAGTTTCTCGCCTTCAGGACAACAATGATCAAGGTACCCAATTCAATCTCTCGGCTCGACATTATTACTTCTTCTCCAGGAAAGTTACACGACTCTTGGAAAATACAGACTGTTCGTTAATACTTGTCAAGGCTGGTCGATATGTGGGGGAACAAACGAGGTCAATTGTAGGGTTATCACTGATGGTCAAAGTTCCCATCACGACTCCATCATCAGAATATTGTCAAGCACCCACACTGACATATTTTCTCCAAACAAGGACAATACTGGGCCTCGACGCCCATAGAAGCAACCTCCTTTTTCTCTCTTGGTCTTTCAGAAAACAACAGCTCGAGCCACCACACTACCTGCTCGGTGGATGGATACAATACAAAGACAACCGTGCTTATAACAACCCAGCGAGGGCGGGGGATGATGACCACCAACCCGTCCACTAATTCACTATGCATGCCTCAAGCAAAGGCGCAAACCGCCCTTCCACATCCACGGCTCACCACACGAAACTGCAGCAGCGTAGGCGGCCGCCATCGAAGGACAAGAACATCTATCGGCGCCCCATGACCGCACAGGCGCTACACAAGCTCACCATGCCCAACCCAGACCCGGGGGATCTCGCGCAAAAAATCGACGACTTGCTGGTGCCGCACTACGTGAAACGCCCCGAGGGCGACGGATACGTGAAACACGCCGATGGCGATGACTACGTGCGCGTGTACCCGTTGCCGCTAGTCGTGACATACGACGGAACGAGCCAGTTCCGCTTCGGCAACAAAGGGAGCGGAGCTGCGTGCGGCCTATGCGCGTCCAACTTTATCCGCCACGTGTTCACAAAGTACATGTCCCGCTTGTACGACGCCGACCTCCTCAAGTCGCTGCTCACCCGCCAATCCTTCCTTGTAAGTGTACCGTTCCCATCCCCTCTCTCGTGTCCTCAACATGCGCAGCAAATTACCGACATCGCCCGACACTACCAGCGCAGCAACTACCTCGAGGGGTCAGAGATTGTCGGTGCGCCGCGTCGAGATTTGTCGCTCGACGGCAAGGTCATCGAGACAATAGAAGCCAATGCAGGCCTGCCCTACTTCAACTGGTCGTTCATCGCGCGGACGCCATTTGAAAGCCGCCCGCCTACCATCGCGTCCTATCATTCAATCCTGCAAAACCTCGTCAACGTCTCAAAACACATCACCGCGGCTGTGATCACAAGATCGCCCGAGATCGTCGCGGTGTTAAAACTACCTGTGCCCAAAGTGCCAGGGGGTTGCTTGTATATCGTATTTGACTCGCACCAGGGACACTGGCACCCCAATGGCGCGGCGATGGTGGTGTGCTCGACTTCCATGGACGCCGCAGAGTACCTCGAGGTGCGCCTCCAGAGAGTGGTCATGGACGAGGACCTACGCTTTCAGCTCGGAGTATCCTTCGTCGTGGCCCGCACGCCCCCTACCTCGGCCAAGCGCGATGAGCTCCTGCTCGACGCGAGCATGCGCATCCTCCATCTCGAAATTGATGCAGCAAACGGGCCCCGACCCAACCCGCCGGCAGCGCCCACATGCGCCCAACAGTACAACGTCAGTGGCGCGGGCGCGGGCGCAGACGCAGAGGACCGTCATATGGAGCAAGCAATGTACAACAGCCTCTGCATCGAAGACGAGCGGAAGGAGCGGTTCATCGCGGACCTGCAGCTGCAGCTGGCGAACGAGCGGGATGCGATGGATGCCCTCCGCAAGGAGAAAGAGACATTCGAAGCCAAGTGGCGGGCCTCTATTCAGGAACAAGAACAACAGCCCGGCGCGGTGAAAAGGCCTGGGCACACCGGTGGCAATGCCGGCAGCGGTGGGGCGGCGCCGACACCTGCGCCTGCGCACCCTGCTAACAATACAAGACGCAGCAATGTGTGGAACGCGAGGCGCCCACTGACCGCTGTTCGATAGGATCGTGAGTGGCCGGCATGTCAGCGACCAGGGTGGAAGAGGGGTTTTTATTCGGTTTTTTTCCGATTTACATGTTACATTTCACGTTGTAGCGCGGTCTTCGACCGCAGGGCCCGCTACTTGTACACAATTTAACGTCTAAGGACATTACAGCCTCCAATTACTCTAAAGCAAGCTTCCACGATACATCGCTACAACATTTACCGATTCTCGATAAATCGGAGTCGGTTAGTAACCAACCCCACTAGAGAAAATGAAAACCCGTGGTCATCCGATAGAGCACGTTTTGTGCCAGGACACGATGGGTCTTCGTCGCATGTGTGAAATTCCCATTCTTTCCAATCTACTAACGACGTCGCGAATGAATAGCCTCATCCTTGATATTTCATGAGTTCCTTGGCCAATCTTCCTGACGCTGTCTTTGTTGCCACGCTCATGTTGATGATCTTGAGAAAGTTGAGGGTGAGATCTGGAATGCGATGTTTTGTTCTTTGGCACGGCCGCGCCAACTAAGCTTGGCAGCACAAGTTTTGACACCTACATCTTATCAGATCAAATTTACCAGCTTCACGAAGTCCCCATCTTAATCCGCGTCACGATTAGGTACTTTCCGACTCGCAGCTCACAACAAAGCGCAAGAAACTCGGACTTAATTTAAGCGACGTCATACATACACATAAGTAGACAAGATACGTATCGATGTACCAAACCAGAGAAAAGTCAAGCCTTCATTCCATCTTCTGGGCGATACTGAATCATGTTAGGAACAAGAGTGTAGACCATCTGAAATTGCTGAATTAGAGTTTGGACAAGGAACTTGAATCAACGTACCTCTCGATAAGAATCGCGCATTCTCATGCGCATCAAACATTTAGATGGCAGAAGGTTGCTGTCAGGACTCAGCCAGAGTCGTCGGAGGTGATGATCTTCCGGAATAACAGCTCCCATATGTTCGCGTAACATCTCCCATCCACGACCATCAGCATGCATACCAAGGACTCGGATCAGACGTTGGATATGATTATGGACAAACGTGTGGTAAAACTTAGGGTAGATCTCCTCCAACGTGTCTGTTGCAACGCAATGCCCCGGAAGGAAGTGAAAGTCTACACCAGTTGACTGACGTAGTGTCTCTGGATGGATGCGGAGACCACCGAGATCTCGAACGACGAACCCAATGAGTTCTCTTGTGGAGACATCAAAACGTGCAAGAACATTTTGCGCATGTGCTTCAAATGCGACACCGTTCTTGATCAGAGGGGGAAGAAGGGCTTGGCACGCCAACTGGATATATCTATCGAAACATCAGTGCAAACGCGGAGAAAAATTTAAGAACTACCGATTGAGAAAACTTTCACGTTTTTCATATGTATCAAGCCTGAAGGCGATTTCTACGGCCGATTTGCCACTGGGCTGTCCGGCATGATCCATTTCCAAGAGGGCGGCACTTACGATAAGCGCGTGACCTTCTTCAGGCTGAAACTCTTCTCTCAGGAGGGCGGTGAAATGTTTTGCGAGGTCTGGGTCGTCTGAACAATAGACAGCGCTCGCGGGCTCTCGTGAAATCGAAAGAATTTGAGGATTGATCGTCAACTTCGGGACAATATCGTTAGAAAAGCGAGGTCCAAAGTCAGCCGTCAAATGTGAAATTGTCCTGAGCGCAGAAGAAATCTTGACACCAACTGCGAGTTTGAGCGCCATATTAGGAAGCTCCGGTATAATAACAGTTCTAATGAGAAAAGAAATAAATATATGGAAGGGGATCGAGTCGGTATTGGATTCACCGAATACTAGACTGAGCATAAGCTTGGACACTGATATCGGTATGCAAGGCAACAACGTCGGGGAACTTGGATAAGATGTTGGGAACTTGCAGCTCATGCACGGGCATTACAAACGAATTAGGATCGTCAGATATTGACCTTCCGCATTTTCGAGCAGCAAACGTTGCTACATCCCGGATCATAGTTTCAAAAGGTCCTATAACATTGATCCGAGCGCGCGGCAGGCACACAAATCGGATACGAGGATGATACCAGTCATAATCGAGAACAGCGGAAGGAAGAGATCTGGCGCGGTGCATCTATCGCAAAGAATTGTACATCATCCATTGATATCGTGATGATACGACGCACGGGATGGGTGGGATGACCCGCAACAAGACTTTGCTCCCATTCTATTGATGCTGATGTGAGAGAGGGACAATGAGATGGATTACGATAGGACAGAACTTAGAAGCCATAAGTCTAATATTGAAGTCACTGAGTAAACGTGTACGCACGTTGATAGTCATATGAACTTTGAATTTCTGACCTAACTGCTTCTCGAAGACCATCCGGAATAATGATGCCATCGACAAACTTTTGCCACAGGTGAACGACTCCTACAACTTGCGTCAACGACACGGAAGGTTCTAACTCCCAGCAAGGAAGATTAAAACAAGATAAAATAGTGTCATGTAATGTGATCTGTTCAAGAATAAGCCGGTAAAAGTCAAAGAAAATGATATCCTGCTCACGTTTTGGTGAGGTTTGGCCTGCCTGTTAGAGAATTCGTAGATATGGGGTAACATATCAAGTGGATCCACAAGTCCTACTGGTCGCCCATGTTTGTAAAGGACAGACTCAGCAACTGGGGCAAAGACCGGGGCATGACGTAGCGGAACTATGGCGAAAATGTCATTTCCTCGCAAAGTGCGATCCAGGAGGGGGGGCTCTGAAACTAAATGTTTTGAGAGAACAATCAGAATCCCTGGAATCGGAGAGTCCTCAGTAATAGTGATATAAATCGCTCGCAGCAGCTTTTCAGTCACAAGACAAGAGATAAGTCGAGAGTTTACAGCAAAAGCTGCGTGCTCTGGAGGAGGCAATCCAGAACCTGACGACATGTGATAAATCGTATTTCCAGTCAGCTCAAAGATTTGATTTGATGACTGTGGGTCGACTGGTCCCTGGCGATTGAAATGGCAGTAGAAGACGAAGAACCTGCGGTAAGGGCCAGTAAAACAATGGCTGTTCTCGACGACGACAACAACATACCCCGCAGTTCCTCTCCGAAGTTTAAGGAGAAACTAGTCTATGATGAAGATGCTTGATCGATGATGTTAAGGTCAATATCGATTTCGATGACGCCACAATATCGATCCCACGACCGAACCTGAGACTATTCCGGCTTCAAACGCGTTCCGTTTGGTATACTCGAAATACTTAGGAAAGTGGCGTATCAATCACCACGTCTAGTCCGAGGATATGAGAGGCGATGGCGCCGTGTATGTGTAAAGATTAGATGACTGAAAAATATAAAGCCAGGCTGAGAAGCTGGTCATTTCAGGGGTTGATTCATGGCAAATTCCAGAAATCCAAGATGATGACAGAAACCTCGGATTTGCATCGGAGATAGAATTAGATTCCGAGGCGCCACGACGTCATCTTACTGACATAACGAAGTTTTCTCCGAAGAACACCGACACCAAGCACCACCACCACCACCACCGAAAGAAATTACATAGGAACTGTACCAGGCGATCGTTGATCTACTACTTATTACACTCTTTCCAGCTTCTAGCTCCCCCTGACTTCCGAGCGTATTGTAGCGTACTTGAAGGAATATTGAGATCCAGATCATGGTTTGGAGAGTAGGGTAAACGAAGTTATGGTGTCTGAGAACGTAAACATGGGATATAAGAGATATAAGATATACAGGATCTCGACTTACCTTTGTAAATAATGCATTAGTCACTTGGCGTCAGTTACACCCTTGTAATGTATAAGATTAGGGAAAGGACTATGAAGGTGCTTATGACATTCTAACAATCAGAATGTGATATGGAGAAGACCTAGAGACTTACAAAGCGATACATCCCTGACATCCGCATACGGAGGAAGCATTTAGAGGGTAGACTTTTCCTCTCAGGGGACAGCCAAGCAGCGTAAAGCGGGTGGTGCTTGGGTATCACAGCGTTGAGATGTTCCCTAACCACATCCCAGCCGCGCCCATTATAATGCAAACCAAGGACTCGAATAAGTTGCTGCAGATGATTGTGGAAAACCGTATGATACATCCGAGTGTAGACGTCATCAAGATCAGGTGCGATGATGGAATGGCCTTCATGAACATCAAGGTCCACACCAGTGGATGCTTTAAGGGTTTCAGGGTGGACGCGTAGGCCTCCAAAGTCACGTATGATGAACCCCTTCAGTTCCTTAGTTACCAGGTCAAAACGGGCCAAGCAATTCTGGGGGTGACATTCGAAGGCAACTCCGTTATGGAGCACGGAAGGAAGGAACGCGTCAAATAGCATACGAACAAATCTGACGATCCCAGTGATCAAAAAGTGGTGAAAGAACGACAGCTGGATACTTACTTGCTGAGCCATTGAATACGCTTCTCCTCTGTATCTAATCCAAAGACACGTATCACAGGAGGGATATGTCCTCCTTCGCCGCTATGTCCACTCTCTACAAGAGCTGTACATACTATGAGACGCTCGCCTCGTTCTTCGCTCATGTTCTCATGGGCTTCCCGGATGATCGCAGCGCAATGCTTTGCGATCTCTCCGTCCGGATGCTGGTGTACGACACTCGCAAGTTCTTTCGCGACGGTTACTATCATTGGGTCGAGAAAGAGTGCAGGGACAACATGTCTAGAAAATCTCGGCCCCAAATAGGCAGATGCAGGAGAGATAGTTCGCACAGCAGAAGTTAGCTTGATACCAACTCCCAAAAAAAGTATCGCAATTTGTGCATCTACATCAAGGAAACGGTTGTCGGCCCAATACTGATCACGGGAAATTTACGAACGGGATGTGTTGGGTGACCTTCTACGATCGACTGCTCCCATGCAATACTTGAGGAGGAAAATTGAGGTGCAGGGGGTGGATTTTCATAAGCATGAGCTGAGCGAAAAATGAGCGAACTAGAAAAGCTCTACGGAATTCCACCTCACTTTGCCATTTCACGGAACTCGAAAACTCTGTCGAGATAGCCTTCACTAAAGACTGATCCAAATTTAGACTCGATCCAAACTTCTCCCAAATTGATGCAACACTCCGGCAAGGTTCGAGGCACGTTGAAGCTGCAATGTCCCATCCTTGTTGACAAAGATTCTTCAAGATAGCTTCACTCAGATTGTCATGCTGATTCGTTTACAATTGTCAAATTGAGATGAAAGAATGCTGATTTAAAAGCCATACCTCAGTAGCGGGACCGCCGAATCCATGCGAGATCTCAAAGATTAGGGGCATCATATCTAATGGATCAAGTAGGCCAATCTTTCTCTCACCAGAACCTGTGGTATCCTCATGTAGAAAAGGAATGTCATGTAGCGCGACGATGGCCAGGATGTCCTTTGATTGGTAGGAGCGTGGTGCGTCGAATCCGCATAGGAGAACAACGGCGACGCCAACAATCTCGAACCCAACGATCGGAATGTAAAAAGCTTGGAGTAGTGATTCGGTCACAAGGCAGGAGATAAGGCGTGCGTTAGTTGCGAAAATCGCTCGATCGCTGGGAGCCAAGTGGGCAAGTCGTGTCGCAGAGATAGACATAGTCCGAATTGGAGAGTGGGACTATACGGATCTAATAGTGGGGGTACTTATCCTTAACAAAATACATAGACACTTACAACAATATGACGTGTCAGGAAGTCTCCGTCGATACTTGTTTCGCCGAACTGGACGACGGATATGGACGTTACATGTGCGCGCATGTATGAACTTCAGGTTGACGAATCTCACACAGCAGTGTGCACATTACATCCCAAAGGAACCTAGAGAATCAAACTCAGGGAGCAGACTGAAGTTTGTAAAGGCAATTGTTGTTCTGAAGGTCCCGTATTCAATCCGCGGTGCACCCATGAAATCGGATCCAATTTTTTTTAAAAATCCAAGGCAACACTTTTTTCACCCCCACATTGCAATGAACCTTCTGTCACAATCAACTAGTCCTGTCTAATCCCAAAACCTCTCGTCAAGAGCACAAGATCTGGCCATCTCAAGCTGACAGTCCAAAATTAATAACCTCAAGAACGACAAGAGGCAACACAAACAGACCTGTTCGTCAGTCCTACAAACCAAGACTCGCTTTTCCCTCTCGCCCTTACCTTCACCCTTGTGTCCGATATCAACAACCACGCCCTGCCCCAATTCCGCATTCTTCGCAGGATCGACCTTGGCATATCCAAGACACCGGGCCCTCGCAGCAACGACTTCCCTGAGTTCCTTACTCCTCTCCCCAATGCCACCCGAGAACACGAGTGCATCAACGGCAGCACCAAGCTTCAAGTGATACGCACCCACGAAATCCAACACCCTATCCACAAACAAATCAAACGCCAGCGTCCACTCGTCCGTGCTCTCCTCGCCATTCACTTTCACCTTCCCATTTACCTTCGCATCCGTGCCCACGCGTATCCTTGCCCTCTTGACGATTTCGCCAAAGTCGGTGGTGCCGGTGAGGACCTGCCACCCACTCTTGCGGTTGAGGATGTCCTCGGCCATGGTGACGTGGAGGTTGACGGCCATGCCCGGGTCGTGGGTGATGCGCCCGGCCTTGTTGGTGTAGTGGAAGATGAGGGAGGGGTCGACGGCGCCAGAGCGGGTGGCGCCGGGGAGACCGCTGAGGGGCGTGAGGCCCATGGAGGTGTCGAGGGACTGGCCGGCTTTGATCGCGCAGGCGGAGGCGCCGGAGCCGAGGTGGAGGACTATGAGGTTGAGCGAGGTTGGAGGTTGCTCGAGGAACTGCGCGACGGAGCGGAGGATGAACGAGTCTGTGTGGCGTCAGTGAGGTAGATATACGAGGGCGAGGCGCGTACAACTGAGGCCGTGGAAGCCGTATTTCCTGAGGCCGCGCTTGGAGGCGATGCACTGATCGATGGCGTAGGACGCGATGTGGCGGGGTATGGTGGCGTGGAAGGCCGAGTCAAAGTACGCTATGCTCTTGGCATTGGGCATCTTTTCGAGACAGGCTTTGATGACGGCGAGAGCTGCACCATTGTGCAGTGGCGCAAGGTCAGAAAGGGCAGCAATATGGTCGTATGCAGCATGGTCAATGACAACAGGGGCCGCGTAGTCGCCGCCATGGACGACGCGGTGGCAGATGCATGCGATTTGTGAGGGATCATCGAGACGGGTGAGAAAGTGGGCAAAGGCAGATGCATGGTCGGCAATTGTTTCAGCTGGCAGAGACTCGGCGACACCATTGAAGCAGAACTGTGCGGGTGGGGCGGTAATGTTAGAGATGCTGCAGGTGAGGACGAGGTCGACGGGGTCAGCGAGGCGGAAGAGGGAAATCTTGAGGGACGAAGAGCCAGCGTTGGCGGCGAGTATCAACGACATTGAGTTGCATCGGTTGTAGAGCCGTCCTTATGTATGGAGCAATGAAACATTATTACTCGCGACCGTCATTGTAGAAGACCATTCAATTCACGGTCGGAACACGTACGTAGACTTCAAATCAGAAAGTCTAGTAACAGGCCGCGACTTTCCTACAACAGACTACATGT